>CBVK0101992589.1:0-17390 GCA_900067695.1 Picea abies | reverse complement strand
CATCTCTGATATATTTCTGTTATACTACTGGATATACGCGATATCTCTGTGCATTTCTTTATTATATCTCCGCTCTCATTTCGTGCCGAAAATAATCCGGATCACCTCCCTTCCCAATATAGATAACTCTACTTTTCATGTGCCATTCCTCTTCCCTCCAAGCCAAAATCCTTTGTTTCTTACATTCTAATTCTTTAATTTTCAATCTATTCTCCTCATTGAAGATGCCCGATACATTCCTTTCAAAGAGGCCCAATAAATCCTTCTCTACTAACTTCAAATATGTTTCCATCTCTTCTCGTTTTTGGAGACACATTCAAGTGATGCATTCTTCTCCTTTTTCAAAGCAAAGATGAACATGACCCATTGGATATTAGATCAAAATCGATCCACTCTTTTTCAACTAGATTCCTATAATCTACATCTTCCAGTCACAAAGGGTTAAATTTGAATGGACTAAGAAGTTTATCATTTTGCCTATCCAATTGTAGAAGAATTGCACAATGATTAGAGAAACCAATAGGGAAAACACAAGAACTGATTTGGTCCACCTCATTCATAATTCTCTCTAAGTCTAACAATATATCTAACCTCTTTGGAACACCTTCAATTCCCCTCCTATTGTTCCTCCAACTAGGAACTAACTTTTGGGGTTCAACATCTATAAAACCATAATCCTCTATCTTGTGTTTGAAATATGTAGCTTTTTTATCGGGTCCTGCATTGTGACCCCAAATCTTATGCCAAGAAATTGTAAAATTTAGATCATCCCCAATGATTACCTTCTCCTCTTTTATGAACTAAAGATTAAAAAAGGTGTCTTGGAAAATATATCTATCCTCGTAAGGACCATAGTAGTTAATAATAGCGAGAGTTTGAACCAAATATTTGAAGTTGAACTTGGTCCATATTCCTGATTTAATAACAATAGAACCAATTATATTCCTCCAGCATGTCATAACCCCCCAGAATACCCTACTACATCTAGTGACACAAAGGACTAGTCTTTCAACAATTTTCCCAATTCTATAACTAATTGTTGATCCTTTTCCACTGTTTATTGAAGCATCAAAACATCTAGCCTATGAATTTCAATTAGTCTGACTAGTGAAAGTATTTTTGAGGGACTTCCAAGACCTTGTATACTTAGAGAAAGAAAAATCATGTATGAGATCTTAGGGGCCATTGTCCTGGTCTAAGCACCCCCTAAAGATATTTTTGTTTCCTTTGCTTGATTTCTTTCAAAGCTCTAATTCGTGGATGTATGAAATTACACCCATTTAGCTCATTCCTTGATCAAGGATTGAGTACTGGCTTAAAACCCCCAAATAATTTGTTCCCTCCTTCTTTGTAGCTCATTTTCTATGTTTAAGCTGGTATCTACTCAAAGACATCAAGTATTATTCTTCCTTATTTCCACTAATCGTATTAATCAAATAATCTCCTTGAGTTGTAAAGGATCTACTAGAAAGGGCTTTAGAAAATTTGTTTTCCTTCTCCTCATACAAATCATGGATTGTCTGATAATGGCTCTGGTTAGAGATCTTAGGGTTAGGGTTTATATATGTTAGACACACAATTTAGATAAACATGAATGCACATCTTTTCATTAATATGATACATGTAGAAATACATTGAGCTTGACTTTTGGATTCATCTTCCAAGAGGTCACTTGGACTCTGATGACTGTTACACTGAATTTTTCGTTTCATATTCCTTCTCCGCATGGATTAGGTTTCCAACATTCCCCCACTAATCCAAAGGGGTGAATATGATTCCAAGGTGAGAGTTGATATTTGAAAGTGGGTAGCTGAAATATGGAAATGTGCAATTGTTGATGGTTGAATGTGCTCTCCGAATATGGTGGTTTTGGGATGACCACAAACCAAATGGCTAGGAAAAGTTGATGTCTTCTACTAAATGGTGATGGTGGTTTAATGAAGACCACAAACCAATCTGGTGGTTTAAGAATGACCACAAACTATGGAACCCTGCTCTAGGCTCAATGGTTCTCGAAACATTTCCTAAGTTAGCTAGAAGTTGTAAGTTGGTGTCTTCTATTAATTGGAAGTGCTCTCGAATGTTGGTTTAAATGTGACCATAAACTGTGATGTAGAAGAAGCTAAAAGTCTTCTACCAAGTGGAGGTTTAAGGGAAACCAAAAATTGTTGTCTAGCAAAAGCTGTAAGTCTTCTACTAAGTGGTGGTTTAAGGGAAACCACAAACCAGTCACACTCGCTTGCTCAATTGATAAGACTTCGAAACTGGAAGCATGATTGTCAATCGTTGATGTTGTTCCCCCCTATTAGGGAGAAGGTGAGAAGAAGAAAATCTATCAACTGCAAGATGTGTCAATACTCGAGTGCAAATTCTATGGTATGACTCAGATATCTTATTGGTTATTGATGACCATCACCAAGAAGGAATCCACCTATAGTGGTTCTTTACTCTAGTAGTTGTCTTGTGTTTGAAACACCTATCTTAAGGATGATTGTGTTTTTTGCAATTCTCGCAAGGATGAATATCGAAACACCGATCTTCCATGTGGCCAGCTCGCTGACAATGTTGGCATTTCTGATTATGCTCTTGAACTGGAGTAGGTGAATCTGAACCTTCTTGTAGGAGTCTGACACTCTGAAACTGGATCGGTTTGGTGTAATATGGATTATTAAAGGTGACATCCTTTTCATATCTTATATCGGTTATGTGCTTGTTATTTATGATTTCTTCCCAAGGTCTGATGATCTGCTTGTAAAGAGAAAGTTTCACTGTACTTGAATCTGGGATTGTCTCACTGAGCTGATCTTGCGTTGGATGTTGGTCTGAATCGGCATCATCATCTTCCTCATATTTGAAAATAAGGTTATGAACAAGCACTGGCTCAAAATGTTGTTGAAGATGCTTTCGCTCAAGTGCATCGTGAAGAAGTTGAGTCTGAGTTTGCAGCAATGCTGCTTTGTCTTGCGAAACTTGAAAGCACGTCACAACAAAATACAGAGTTTCTTTGTCAGTGATGACTTTATTGTCTGCAGAAGAGAGGATTAGAGTGTTCAATAATTCTAACAATTCTTCAACTCGAGCCATTTTAAAGATAGAACTAGATGTCAGAGGTTTCTTGCAACTCCACCTAGACTTTAAAATCAGACTCAAGAATTAAAACAACAAATGGAGGGTGTTGGATTCTGCCGAAAGTGCACCCTTTTATAATGAAATTTCAAGTAAACTTACAAAAATACAAGCCTGTTTGGATAGAAGCTGGAAGTTGAGCTTTCGACAGGAAATATGTGATTCTGATAGCTGAATTGCAATGAAGAACTAGCACTGAATGCTAGCTAGTGGACGAGGAAGCCCTTCTACTCCTCATTAACCATGATATTGATATGACAACAATGATGATATTGAAATGGACAACAAGAAATAGGAGATTTCGGTGTCGGATTCCAACCAAACCAGGACAGATGCCTTTGAGCTTAAAAGGAATTGCAAGCCCCCAAGATTATCATTGAATGTCGATCTTGAGATCTGTAATGGTGGAAATAGTATTGATAGAAGTGGCTACTCCAGCGTCTTTTTGAATAGACTTATCTGCCTCCGTGCTCTGTAATAATGCCGCCTTTGGGATGCAAATACAGTGGAATATCTTGGTTCATGAAACTACAACCATCCCATTGCTTCAATTGGGTGTTGTTGTTGGATTGGACCAGGAGCTGAAAAACGAAGAAGCGAGGGGGCGCCATTGCACTAGATGCCTGACCTTATTAAACGAGTGATAGAGATGCTTAGAGATCAAACGAGTGATTGGATGGAGTCACTCTTGTTTGAAGAACCCTCCCACGGCATGGATCAACATGCAAAAGAAGTGAAACAACAACAAATCGTTCTACCCTTTGAAAACCCAATAGAAGAGTCGGTAACCCTGAAGCTATCTCCCGTCAGCTTCAAACCCTGAGAAAAAAGAACCACGGATTCACGATGCAGATGTAGATCCTCGTTCAAGAGCACGATGGCATCCGTGCATCTACAATGGCGACGAGCGAAACCCTAATCTTTAAGCTCGAAACCCTAGCAAGTTCTGAAACCTCATGTGTGAGAACGGCTTGGAAACCCTCATATGCGCCCTGGTTAATCTTGTTGTTGGTATCGTAAATTTGAAGTGGATGTGGAAAATACCAGAACATGCGTGAGATACAAGAACAAACTCTCTGTTGGACGAGCCACGTGACAGGAGAGGCGCGAATTCAATGTTGCACGTTACAGATTATTTCGATTTCCCATACATGCCAAAAACCCCGTAGTGAATGTGTTCCCATTTGCTTGAAGAAACCGCTGTCGAGGTAATCAATCTGCAATGGAGATCGTGATTTTGCAGTAGCCCAAAATCTTATAATAGCTCTTGTCGCCCACCTCTATCTCTGTGAATCCATCAAGCCCTCATCCATGTCTACTTCAACCAAAACACAAGAAACCATCCAATATGGGTTTGCTAAGAAGGTAAGACTCTTCCAATAGAATCACCTAAATCCATAATTGCCTTCTCCAACTATAACATGATAGGAAACCCAAGCATTTTGACCTAAAATGGGGATTTCTTGGAATTCGCCAATCTAGGGTCAAAACATGATAGGAAACCCAAGCATTTTGACCTAAAATGGGGATTTCTTGGAATTCACCAATCTAGGGTCAAAACATGATAGGAAATCCAAGCATTTTGACCTAAAATGGGGATTTCTTGGAATTCACCAATCTAGGGTCAAAATAGACATACCGAGGACTTAAAGTTGAGTATGTCAAATCCCAAAACCAATGCCTCTTTAGAATCTTTGATGCATCCTTCTTTCTTTTGAAAATAAACACAATCCAATCATTGGTAAGAATGTGAAAAATGGGTCCATCTTGATTGGTAAGAATGTGAAAAATGGGTCCATATCCAAGATGGGATCCTATTATTTTTGCAACTAATTGCTTAAACTACTAATTTTGTACCTTCTTATATAAAACCTACCAATCAAGGCTTTTATCCCATATATTATATGGCTTTTTCAACCCTTATATCTTCTCTAAGGGTCATCTTCATTGAATTCCTCTTCTTTTTAACCACCTTCTTTTTTTCTCTTTTGTTATGACCCTTGGAAGACTATAATGGCCCTTTACCCCTTGAGACCCCTACAAGAGCTTCCAAATATTAGCTATTACCCACAAATCTAGATTCCCAAAATGTATCAAGAGAAACATGCATCCCTCTGTTGCCAAGGAGAAGGGAGAAGACCTTCTACCTTTACGAACTATCACCCTTATATCCTCTTTGAGGGTCATCTTGAGTGAATTCCTCCTCTTTTTAACCACCTCCTTTTTTTTCTCTTTTGTTATGACCCTTGGAATACTGTAATGGCCCTTTACCCCTTGAGACCCCTACAAGAACTTCCAAATATTGTTTATTACCCACAAATCTAGAGCCCCAAAATATATCAAGAGAAACATCCATCCCTCTGGTGCCAAGGAGACCTTCTACCTTTACAAACTATCACCACTCACCTCCAAGGACATCGATAAAGGAAAAAAACAACCATCCTTTGAAGATCTCCAAAATCATTGCTCCAGAGTCTTTCACAAACCCTAAATTGGTATTCCATAGAGATGATATTGAGATGTCAAGCGAACCTCTAATACCTCCATGAATGAATGTAAAAGTTTCTCTTGAGATTCAATTGGATCATTTACCATAACATTAGGGATTTGAGCTTGAAAGGGACCAACTATATTTTCATCATTGTGGAGTAAAATTGAAGTTATGACTAGAACTTCTCCAACCATGAAAGGGTCTCCTCCAATACCCTTTTTTTGACAAGATTAAATCTACTATATAGGAAGATCTACCAAAAATTTATCCAAATAATGTGAAGAAATTAAAGTTTTGGGATGTGAAAAAGAATTGGACCATGATTCATAAAGATTCTTCGCACTAGGGATACTCTCCTTAAGGATAAATAATTAGAATATTTGGCTCTTATCTAGCGTGTCCTTTGAATAGTCAAGAAGATCCCCATATCTATTCATATTTGAGGCTAAAAGATGCAAAAAACCCAACCAAAAACCCTATCTACACCATCAATTAGCTCACATTTTTATTATGCAAATTTGATCATTCATCACTTGCACAACCACTCATGACCATCCCCTTTTATTTCTATTCATTATATCATTCTCTCAATTAATCAAATCAACTTTTTCCTCTTAATAGAAATCTTCTTGAGAATTTTATCTCTAATGATTTTGATTTACAAGTACCCCTATCCATTTTTCAATTTTGGTACAATTCATGAATATTACTTTTTTTAATTCTCTAACTGAGGCTTTTCTTAACTATCATTTGTGTGTTCTTTGTCTCTCACAAAGGATCCAAATAGGGCATAGGGTGCATGATGCACCTTCCTACACCACTCTAGGCATTCGAGCGAGTTCTAGAGACAAAGGGGGGTACCCTTAGTATTTCCTAAGGTAAGAGTCCTTGTGTATCACTCAAGGTTGATATATTTAATAGATGAAGCTCAAACTAGATTTGTAATAGAGAAAATGGTGCATGGAGTCAATCTCTGCTATGAATTTCGAACAAGAATAAGTTGTTGGGTTTTATTTTGGGGGGAATTCAAAGGGAGGGAAACCAACAAGGGGGTTTTGACATTATTTGAGCCATACAAATGATATTATAAACCTTAGGCGCCATTATTTAGATAAGCCATTTAAATAACTCAAAGAAAACAAATATGGACATGAGATTTTCCTAGCACATATTTATCAAACCAAAAAAAGATGGCCAAGGCATAACATAGATCCATTAGCTTACTCAAAATTATATAAGATAGAAAATCAAGAAGAGGAACACATCATAACTTGCTTGATTTAATTATAAACCATTGGTTATAACCACAATCCCAATTTCACAATGAATCCAACAGTTCATTAAACAAACAATAGTTTCAATGTTGGGGACTATAGAAGTCTCATATCTAAAACAACCATTATATAGTAAGAAATACACTAGGATTTCGGATTACAAAGAACATTGTCCTAGGATTTCTTATTCTCCTCTACAAATCCTACTACTTAGAGAATGCTTATGATCAAAATGAGAATTAAAGAGATGAGAAGTGGAAAGAAGAAAAAGCCATCTACTACTGCAAAAATATGATGCTCCAAACAAATCTTTGATTTTTTATGATTTTGATATCCATTTCACCCTCTTTGTCTGCAAAAATTAAGCTCTCAAAATGACTTCATGTGTAAAAGAATTAAATATTTGTATTTGTATGTTATTGTGGAAAAGTGCACCCGGTATTTGGTTTTGAAGGCACTATGAACTTGTTATCTTTGAATAGTCCTTTAATATAAATGAAACACATATTTATCCATGGTAATCTTCAAATATTTTAAAATTTGACATTCTCACCCCATACTTGTGTGCTTTGAATATGTTTTTTGGGAACTTGCAATCTTTTAGTGAAATTAACATTGATGAAATTATGGTTACCACTGGGGTTTATAGAAATAATAACATTTTCCTATTGATTACAACCATGAACCTATAATAACAAGTTTGTGCATGAAAAAAAAACCCTTGGTGTTCTCTTTATCCTTCTTCCCAACATGAAACCACCTATCTAAAAATACTTATTCATATGCTTCATTTGAAAGTACCTTTATCTTGTTCAAGTTAAATAAGTTCCACCATTTGGTAGCATTGTCTTTTAAACATATGTATAGCCCATTTTCCAATTTGTTCGCCATATATACTTCATTTTATTATGTATTCTTCAATACAAAGACCATCATATTTTCATCTTAAATACATCTTGCTTGTTGGAACCCAAAAATAGAACTAGGGTTGTGAATAAATAACTTACTTTTCAATGGAGTTGTTTTATGTGCCCAGGGTTTGAGGTGGCCAATGTAAAATTATCATAACTTTGTTGACACTTCTCTAATTGGATATTATGAACATAATTATGAAACTCCATGAAAATTTTGCATCTTTTGGTGCTACCTTGATTGAAATCTAGGCACTCTTTCAAAATATATATGATCTACAAACTACATGGCCATCACCAGTAAAACAAATAGAAAAAAAAAAAAACTGATTTTAAATCAGTGATAACTCCACTTCTTGGACTCTGATTTGGGCGTTTTTGTTTAAATTGGGTATTATTTCATGAGGAACTCATATCTATAACTAATTTCTTCAAGTTCTTCATAGAACATTTCAAAAATAGATATGAATGTTATCATCCTCTTTTTTCCTTTGAAAAATATACAAAAAGAAAAAATATCTCCCACTTTGTTCCCAAGAAAGAGCTCTACTACCACTTATAGTGATCCTTAACCCTTAAATTGAATCACAAATAAGACAAAACCCTTGAACTTTAGAAATATTTAATGTATTCACACCATAAAATGCACAAGAATTTAGAGAAGAACCCTTAAGGTGGGGTGACACCATAAAATACTCCACAAGCCATGCTTTCTACGAGAGTCAACATCCAACATATCTCAATGCAATGATAATCATGTGTATTTATACTTTCTCATGAGTATTCCTAGGATTCTATGCCAATAACCCCTTATTATTATAGTATTTCCTCTTACTAGCCTAGTCTTACCTGCCTAGTGGGCCTATTTATCACCCATCAACTACCAAGTGGTCCTACTCCATGATTATGGCCACATTACATTCATTATCCCCTTGGGTACCTCCCTAGGTACATTACATTATTGTTAACCTTGTTGAGATCAACTCTGATAATTTGGTCTTTTTAGTGTCTAAGACCTCCACTTTAGTTGTACAAATCATGGAATTATCTGTATCTAACTTTCTTTTCCTTTATGTTTGTTTTATTTTATTATAATATGTCATTTCTAAGTGTGCCACACCATCAATATGATCGGTAATTGTGTATTTCCTCACGATAACAAATTTTCTAATTTGTTAGGAGTTATCACTTCTTCAATCATAATACTTTTACCTTTTTCTATGCTTGTTGGTTTTTTTAGAGTGACTTAGTCTTCCATAGTTTGGTCAACCCACTCATCAGTTGTTATGATCCAACACCTTAAAAATGATAAATAGTCAATGAATACAGTCCACTTTGAGGGGGAAACCTCCTCTTACAATATATCCAATTCAGAATACAATATGAGATGAGATAAGATTATCCTAATACTAGGTCTCCTTGGTATATATATAGGATACAAAGGGTACAATTATAATGAAAGGGTGCAATGAAGGGTTCTATCCTACATACAAATATAACACTAGAAATGTAATGATTCAATATCTAGGGCTTAATAAGGGGTTTTATACATAACACGGGCATTGTCTAGGGATTAACATGCCCCTCCCCTTCAAACAAGTGTTGTCCTCAACACTTGACTAACCATGGGTGTTTCTGTAAGAAGAGCTCATTTTCTCATATCACATCTTCCACTATTGGGTTCTTCCATTTGATGAGGTACTTTGTAATTTCTCTATTTCTCAATTGCTTAATCCGTGTTTCAAGAATTGTTTATGGTTCTAGTATGATTTTCCCTTCTTCATTAATCTATGGTAAAATAGTTTGGACTATGATCTTGTTGTCGATGACCTTCTTTAAGAAAGAAACATGGAAGACTGGATGTACACATTAATATGGAGGCATGTGAATCCCCAGACAAAGACCCTTGTTATGTATAAAACCCCTTATTAAGCCCTATATATTGAATTATTACTTTTCTAGTGTTATATTTGTATGGAGGCTAGAACCCTACATTGCACCCTTTCATTATAATTGTACCCTTTGTCTTCTTTCATCCATTTGTTGAGGTGTCAACCTTGTCGGTTGAGGTACAATTGTCTTATGAACCTCAAAATTATCTCGTCTTCTTTCATATGCTCCAATGGTAGACTTGTGTGTAGACTTCTCCTTGGCTTGAATATGACAATAAAATTGCATAGGTTCGACAATATGACCGTTGGATCCAAGAAGGACACACAGTGGAGATCCGTGTGCTTCGGGAGAAGAGCACTTTAGAGAATAGTCTAGTTGGAGGAACTAGAACTCCCGAAGCCGGAGTTCCAAAGTAAATCACATTCATTGGTTGTCGAAGAGGCGTGAGCCGTAGATTTATGTCTAGGTGTTTTTCGCTGAACATGAGTTTGGAGGATTGAGAATCAGCTACACCTGAACACATCCAAAGCCCGAAGTCGTGAAGGGGGCTAGCCGGAGGTTACAACCCGTGGTCATAAGGAAGAAGGGCCTAGCAAAGGATCTAGCGCTCACCACCAAGGGTTCCAGAAGCGCCAAAGAAAGGGCCTGTGTGTAAATCAACGTGTGGGGTAGAAAAAGGGGGCTTGTGTGAACTAATGTATGGGTCTAGTTGAGGCCCGAAGAGATGATTTGGCTCAAGTAATTGAAGATCCTTGACCGAGAGGTCGCGCAACCCCTAGAAGAGAGGGGTCCTACATCATAGGGGTACCCCAAAGTTTATAATTAAATTTTGGGTGCGTTGAAGACTCAACATGTGGTTGTCCATGATTCACATACAAATCCTCATTAGGAAGATATATCTATAAAATAAACAATCTATACTAAATTGTCATTTATAACATTCATTCAATATTGAACTTAAATGTTTTTCATAAAACATGTGTAAATATAATTGGTGCACCCATTTTAAATAAACACACTATGATCTTTGCATTATCATTTCATAAGTGCACCGACCACTTCAATATTCCAAATTTGTTATAATTCCTTGGAGTAATGTTGTTCTCACTATATCGTTCATGCAACAACTACTTTGCTAAGTTAAAAAAATATTATCATAATCCATGTCATATGAATATTGGTGCACCATATTTACATGAATGCATTAGACTCAATGCACCACAATTTTTTTAGATGCACTAAACACTATGGTGTAACAAATTTGTAATAATGCACTATTAACAATGCTCTTACTAAATAATTCACACACCAATTAGTTCGATAAGTTTTTAAAATATTATCAAAATTTGTGCGATATAAATTCATGATATAAATTCATGTGCACCCTATTTATGTCAATGCATCATCTTCAACATGCCATAATTTTTTTCAGTGTTCCAAACATTCTCATGCACTACAAATGATAGAGAGCATCACCATGGTGCACTTATTTATTGATATACGAACCATCAACATTCAATGTAGTTACCAAGGGTGTGTGATACACCTCATCTTAATCAAAGGTGTTATTCCCCATTTCTAGGGATAACTTAGGAGAAGATGTCTCGAGACCCTCAGGTTGCAGACATGAAGTGTCGAGGTATGGATTGACTTAGTTATGTCCACTTACACAGATGAAGACCCACTTCACCACCATACTTCTCTGATTCATTGTAATGGATTTCACCACATCAACTTGTTTCTGGAAGACATTGGGTCTTGCTCCATGAGGTACAAGTCAAGTATTGTGGTAAGTGTCACTTTAATACTTGAGGCATTTGGATATGTTGCATTAAAGCATCTCTTGATTATAGAACGTTTGCTTGGAAATTATTCTCTTTGCCTTGTTTCACCTTGGTGGTTGACATTGTGCCCTAGTAAGTGGTTTCCCTTAGGGAAAGGTTTTCTATTGGGTGGTCTCCTTGATGATTCATCATACCATTCCTGATCATACTTATCACTTTCCATACTTCATCCTTTTTGTCCCCTCATATTTTGGTATTTTTCAGATGTACTGACCTAAGAAGGGATTGTACCTCATGTCATGGGAAAAAGGGGCTAAAGGTTGAGAGGGAAATGTAGATAGAAATATATAAAATCAAAATCATATCCTTCTAGATGCTTTCACAAAGAAGTCTTGAGAACAATCAAATGTTTCTCTTAAAATAACTTGAAGACCTGCAAAAGAAAACTCACATTATATAGATGACCCACTTGTTGAGGTGTGTACACTTATGTAGTTTCCCTTTCTTTCCATGCATAAGGCACTATGTGTACCTCTAGCTTCAAGTGATGTTGCAGTACTCTTTTCTTTTTGTGTCTTATAGTACCCAATTGTTTTGGAATTTAATTAATTAATGACAATAAATGGGCTTGGAAAAAGGTTGCATTGAAAATGAAGGTGCAACACACTGTCTACAAAGGAACCCATAAATGAGATAATACAAACCCTTGTATGTCATGAACCCCATGTCCAAAATTTTTACCCCCATCCACTTCATACTCTTTACATGGCTTGGAGAGGATCCACCTAGGAAACACTGTTTGATTTGGGGAATGATTCACCCAACAGGTCACTATGAAAACCCTCCCATACCTAAACTTAGCAAGTTTCATAAGGTCTTTGAGCACTTGTTTAATTTGAAAACATGGTTTTCATACACATGTTTAGGTATCTCTTGTATTAAATGTGAATTTAATTGACATGATACATTTGACTTGAGACCCTTGGAGGGAAAATTCGTGTGTCTTTGCAGGGCCTTATTTGATGGACATTATGTAGGAACAAGCCTGGTTTGGGCCTTCGTTGGGGAAAGAATCCCACAGAGTGGATGCCATGACCCACACCTTGGGAAAAAATATATGATGAAATTTTCCTTTGGAGGAAAGATAAGTAACCTTTTATCATGATACCTAGCCCCTCTTAGCCCAAGGCCAATGACCTTGGAAGGTCAAAACGTCCTCTTCAAGTGCTTGATGTCACATATTGGGCTAGGGTTTGATGATGGTGATGATGACTTGATGGAGGATTGACACACTTTAATGGAGAGAAATCATTTCACCATGGATACATGGCCTTTGGAGGCCCAATGACTCCCTCACATCGCCCAATGACTTTCTCTAAGTGTCAAAATGTCACCCCTAGCGGGTATGACATCATCTTTACGGTTTTATTTCTTATGTAAAATCAAATTTGAATTGTAAAGGGGAAATTTGAGGAGGTCAGACTCCCTAATTGTGATTTACCCTAATTATATGTGAAAAAACTTGTTTTTAAGGCCTCCTATAAAAAGATACCTAAGACATTTCATTTTTTCATAACTCTCTCACTTGAAAATTACATATTTGACTGAAATTTGTGCCCTTTTGGGGAATTTACTTTATCTTTCTCTTGTGAAAATATTGTGAATTATTGTTCTTTTATATTAATGAAGGAAGTGGTGTGCTACACTCTTGGAGGACTATCTCGTGCATTTTGATGGAATATTCTTGGTAGATAAGGGTTTTGCATGCTTTTCTATTGGAATTGCTAAGAGATTTTCTGCATATTTTTGGTAATTTATTCTTGTTTCAAAGTTATTATTGTCTAAAACCCTTGGAGGATTATAAGGGAATACACCCTATGTTATTACCTAAACCTATATGCCAAAATGATCCTTTATCCCTAACCCTATATTTATCCATAATCCTTTTTCACTACAATGCTAATCCTTGGTTTGGTTTTCTTTGCTTTAAATCAATTTTGTTGTTTTTGGTAAGGCATGTTACAAATTATTACATAAGGTTTATATGGTCACATCATGGATGGTTTGGTTTAATTACTTAATCTACATACTTCCTTAAATTTATGAGGTTAGATCTTATTTTTTGTAGAAACAGTGTAGTTTATGTAGCACAAAAATAACATCATTGCTAAAAAAATGTGATGCAAAAACGAGTATATTCCAACAATGCTGCAAAAATCGGTATATTCTAACAACACATTTCAAAATGATTATTCAATGGCACTGCTAAATTTGGAACTTCCTATAATCATTATAGATTTCAAATCAAAGCCTTGTCTCATCAAAGGATTTTGGCTTCAGTATGAGATCTTCAAAAATCATGAAGAGGACAAGACTGCAAAACAAAGTATTTTTACATGTTAAAGAAAGTTTTGGAAATGATTTTGCAGTAAACTTTGTGCATGCTTTCTAATCAAATGGAGTCAAATTTCAAAAATTTTAAACATGGTTTTTCTCTATAATGAACCAATTTCAGTATTATGCAATCAATTTCCTGAAAAAAGGTGAACCGTTTGGGAGCTACAGGTGGAGCTTTAAGGCTGATTCTTCCAGATTCTTCTAGATTTTTCAGTCAACAGAGCTACCAGCTCATCAGTTTGACTTGGCCTTGATCATTGGATCCACCACATGAACGTTGAGGGAGTTTTTGTGATATCCATCCATTAAGAGATTATGATTTGGTTTTAGATCTATTATTTATGGATCTCATTTTTGTAATGATTTCTATATATTTGAGAAATGAGAATGTAAACAGATGGAGATCTTCCTTTGGGAAGAAAGGGGGTTTCAAGAGGGGAGACTTTGGAGCTGGGGAAATGTATTGAACAAACTCATTTAATGAAAATGTTCATACTCAAGGATTTAGACTTCTTGATATTGGATTGTGTACTCTCTTTTACTCTATTTTTTATGTGTACATGAATGCAATATAGTTTATGAAAAGCATGAATTATCATTCAAATTCAATTTTTATTGCAGTGAACAATTTTTGTTGTTGATTTCCTGAATTTTCCATTGTATCTCATTTTGATTTACGTTTAGAATATTATTTTGGATATGAATATCTTCTAAATGATGTATCATATCAACTATTCTTTATCTATATTTTCAATTTTTGTCTCCTTTTCTTCTATATAATTTAATTTATATTGTCCAATGTTCAAAGAGAATGCCCTTGACTAAGTGAAGCATTGCTTTGATCTAAATCTTGTCTTTACCCACACTAGTTGTACCAAATAACCCACCTATTGTAAATATATTATTCTACCAAACAATCATTCAATCAAGATGTGTTGGACATGCCCTCCCTACAATCAGAGAGAATCTTCTAGTGTTAACACCCTCCACCAAGTCTATCATAATTAATGTTGGATAAGTTATTTTTCAAGGTTTCTAGGAGGATTAAAAAGGCTTACACCCTCCTCGATTTACCTTGTTGGATTTACTTTCTCTAGGGAGTAAAAGGGATTACACCCCTAGAGAAGTAGTAGATCTAACTCTTACACCCAAGATTCTATAACCCAACAGACTAGGCTCTCATATACTTGCATTGGAGAAATGAAATAATTTGCATTAGTATACATGAAATTATGAGATATTGAATTTGTTCAAATTGGAATCTTTTCTTAGTGGTATTAGCTTGCTTGTGCCACTAAGGCGTCGAGCTTTTCTTGTGCCACTAAGGCGTCGAGCTTTTCTTGTGCCACTAAGGCGTCGAGCTTGGCCTAGTATTTCTCTTGTTGTAATTAATTTAATGCTAAATCCATTAGGGATGTAGAAAAAACACTCTTAAAATATTTCTTTACTCACTAATCTACCATTGAAATTTGCTTACATGATTCCATAATAATTCTACTTGTTATTTTCTATCTTTTGGGTGGATTGTTTGCTAATTTTAGTGGATAGATATTTTTGTTGTAGCAATTGTTTGCTACAACCATAAGGATTCCCTAACACTTTGTTGATAAATTCATTTAGAATCCCTATTTTACTGTCAAATCTTGTGCTTAAGTATTGGATAACTATCTACATGTTTAGTACTTGATCATCCAATAAATATTTTTTGCTTTTGATGGTTAATTCTGCACTTAACTACTCTTTCCATTGTTGATATATATATGTTTGTATGTATGTATGTATGTATGTATGTATGTATGTATGTATGTATACTGCTGCAATTTAGGACATAAATCTTTCCTTGATTGTCCCCTTCATATAGGCTTGGTTTTATGATCATTATTCTTTTCTTGGTTAGGTTTAACATTGTCTTCCAGGTACACAACACTTTTGCAACCTACCCTCATCAACAAGACTCTTTCCAAGCCTCTTTCCACTTTGTTGGGCTCGAGTTTTGTCATATTTTCCACCATACAAATACACTCATCATTACACATTCTTCCCGCATTTCGTCAATAATATATCTCTAATTACACCATAAACCTCCATTATCTCTTGTTATTCATCCTATGTGGATTCATCCTATGTGGTTAATACATAATTTTCCATATTTTTAGTGATTAAACGGATGATTATACAATAGTTTTGTTGATGATGGTTTAATCCTATGTTTCTATGTCCAAGAAACATGTTTTGTATTGTTCAGGTTCCAATATATGCACTATCCATGTTTTAGTATTGTTCTTGTTCTGGTACCCGCACTGCAGGTCATCTGATACTCCAAGTCATCTGGTACCAAAAAGTTCTGCAGTCAACCGATACCTACATAGTCATATGGTACCCACACTCTATGTCATCTGGTACCCACACTCCATGTCATCCAGTATCAACTCGTTCGGTACCAATACTGCGCTCATCCGGTACTCCATGTCATCCAATACCAGCTCGTCTGGTACCAATATTGCACTCATCTAGTACTCCAAGTCATCTGGTACCAGAATATTCTACAGTCAAGTGGTACCTTCATATTCATTCTATACCCATACTCCATGCCATATGGTACCCACACTCCATGTCATCCAATACTCAGCTCGTCTGGTACCAATACTGCGCTCATCCAATACCAGAAGGTTCTACAATCAACCGGTACATGCATAGTCATATGGTACCCATACTCCAGGTCATCTGGTACCCACACTCAATGTCATTCAGTACTCATATCATTTGGTTCCAATTCTGTGATCGCCTGGTACCAATGTTGTGCTCACACGGTGCCAACATCAATAACAGTCTGGTACTAGAAATAATTCAAAATTTTGGAAAGCTTCTAGAGAACAATCAGGGACATGGGTTTTGTCCAAAGAAACGTTTAAATGTGGAAACATGTGGCAGAATTCACCCATATCACATTTGTAGACCTCCAACTCAGCGGGAATGATTCTGCAAAAATTAGGAAAAATCTCAAACTGCCAACTTGTGCCTCGTTTTTTGTGCAGATAGCATCTGATATAGAATTTCTACGATATGGGTTTTGTCTAGAATATGGAAAATTGAGTATTAGGTGATAAAGTTTTCAAAATTCAAAAGGGATTAAGAGTTATGGGTGGGCCTTCAACTCGAATCTACCCAAATTGATGAAAAACCCATTTTTTTGTGATTTCATTCCAAAAAATGTAAAATTTGAAATATGAGCATTGGGATTCGGTCCCGTCCACTTATTAATGATTTTTCATGTATAAATAAGACTCATAGGTCTATGAGAAACCAATTATAATTATGGGAATTCTTTTGTAATGGATTTTAAGGTGTCATCATGACAATGCCAAGATTGTAAGAGAATTGTAATTTTCTGAGTTTGATGGAATAAAGAATTGGTGTTTTGTGCATTCAAGGGGATTGACTTCATTTTGGAATAAAATTACCTATTGGGTAGGGCCCCTCAACTTGGTAAGAATGTTTCCCTTTGTATCTTAAC
>CBVK0101992580.1:0-27168 GCA_900067695.1 Picea abies | reverse complement strand
TCTTAAAAGTATCAAAAACATCATATTTTTGTCGAATGCAATAAACCCAAGTTTTTCTAGTTGCATCATCAATAAAAGTAACATAATAATGAGAGCCACCAAGAGATGATACCTAAGATGGTCCCCATACATCTGTATGCACAATCTCTAACCTTTCATTCTTCTTTTCTTTTCTGACTCTAAGAAATCTGAATCTCTTTTGTTTTCCATAAACACAATGCTCATAGAAGTCCAAATCAATTTGTTTAAGATCTGGCAGCAAATTTCTTTTGTGAAGTATCTGCATACCCTTCTCACTCATGTGTCCCAACCTACGATGCCACAGTGTTGTATCCACTCCTGTAGAATCTAAAGAGATAGAAGAGTCAGTGTTACCAGTACATAAATACAATGTACCTACCTTCTCTCATTTTTCTATCACCAATGATCCTTTGATGACCTTCCACGTCTTATCTGTAAATATGGATACACAACCTTCACTTGCCAACTGCCCTGTTGAAATTATATTTTTCCTTAAATCAGGAACATGTCTTACCTCTTTCAACAACCATTGGTTTCCATTGCATTGCTTTATTTTTACCTTTCCCATTACAACAATTTTGCATGGTGCATTATCACCCAAATGAACCTATCCAAAATCACCTTGAACATAATCTAGAAAAATTTTCCTATGGGGTGTGGCATGAAATGAAGCCCCTGAATCTACTACCCAAGACTCAGAAATATTATCTACAGAAAGAATCAAATCATCTTGTAACACATCACCTGTTACATTTGCTTCATGATTTCTCTCCTGTTGTCCATCTCTTTGTTTCTTTGGAGCTCTGTAGTCTTTCTTCAGATGTTCTTTCTTCCCACAATTCCAGCACTCTATCTTTCCAAGTCTGGATTTGGATCTGCCCTTCCTAGAATTCTTGTGGTTCCTTGAGCCCTTTCCCCTATTCTCCATGTTCAATGCATTACATGATGTCTCACCTATGTTTTTCCATCACATTTCCTCACTAAGGATAACACCAACAACATCATCAAATTTTAAAGTATTGGAACCAGAGACAGAGTTACTTACAACCATGACCAAACTGTTCCAGCTTTCTGGCAATGAGCATAAGATTAGAAGAGCCCTAACCTCATCATCAAAGTCCACTTTTACAGAACTTAGTTGATTAGTAATCGTATTAAATTCATTTAAATGATCTACAACAGACCCACCTTCTGACATATTCATATTAAATAATCTCTTCATTAGAAATACAGTATTAGACGTTGAGGGTTTTTCATACAGTTTAGCCAACGCATCCATCAAATTCTTCGTTGTCTTTTATTTCGAAATATTGAAAGCCATTGACGTTGCCAAGCTCAGTCGTATCGTTCCTAGAGCCTTTCTATCAAGAATCTCCCATTCTTCATCCTTCATGGCCGCCAGCTTCTTTGCTACTCTACCCAATGGTAGGAATAGATCCTTTTGATATAAATAATCTTCCATCTGCATCTTCCATAACTGGTAGTTTCGTTCATTAAATTTCTCGACCCTAAACTTTCCATCTTCTGACATTGCTCCCACTCGAACCAAGAACCCTCTTTTTTTGCGAGTTACCTTTCGCTCTGATACCAATTGTTAGAAAAACAGGACCGCGGAGCAATAAAATAAAACAAATGAGGAAATAAAACACAGAATATACACAATACAATAGAGACACGGATTTGCATGGTTCACCCGGTGTGGTCTACGTCCACCAGAGAAATTGCCAGGTCCCTCCTTTATTATTATCTAGCAAATGAAGGGATACAACCTACAGCAAAACCCATTGTAACTTCCTCTTCTTTCTCTCATAGTATCCTCTCTCAAAATACAATACTCGCCATAATGCATAGCCGCAATACATTTCCCTCATAACAGAGGGTTGCCTTCTAGGGAAAAAAACCCTAACACAATTTCTACCGTTAGATCTACGACCTTATAATGAATGGTCTAGATTTATAATGAAATTACAATATACATTTACAAGGCAATTTTTCCTTGGGGGGATTCTCCCCCAGACCCCACAGAGGGGGTACCCCCATGTGGAAGAGTGTACATACTTATGGGGTGTAAAGTCTTCATGGGGTATAAACACAGCTAAAATCAAGGACCTCTTAATCAGGAACATAATCAGGCTCCACAACCAACACAGAGGTCCGGTAGTGTGCTACAACTACCAACAGTTAGGACACTATGCAAAGGAATGTCCACTTCCACCTGCGACATGCATGTATTGTCGCGCAGCAGAACATGATACGGAGGATTGTCCAACATTATTGGGAAAAATTCAAGAAAAGAGAAATCAGAACAATCATAATGTTTAGAGAATTTTTGTAGAGGTGAGGGATGATGGAAGAAATATCAACATAGTTACACGTGGAGGAGCTAAGGCAATAGTTGACGTAGTACGATAGGATCTATCACAACGCCAATAGGTGAAGAAGAATATTGAACCACAAAAACAATTTTATGCGGAGGAAGAAAAAGAAATGTTCAAGGAGGCAAGACATGAGTTCCGCAGGAAAGAAGTTGCATCTACATCAATCGTGCAACACACCGAGGATGTACAAATGTACGAAATTCCCTCCTCAATAGACCATGCCAATGAAACAAAATTTGTAGAGAAATTAAGTACCATAAAGACTTTTCTGCAATCCTATGTTAAGCTACCGAATGACCAATCATTTGTTAAAATTTTGCAAAATGTGTTACAAAAATGTAACATGAAAGTAGAGGGGAAGTTAGAATAGAAAACACTCAATCACCTCCATACAAGAAGGAGGAAAAGTAGGGACTTCAGATGGAATGCTAACATTGGAGATTTCAATATGGGGGACATCATACTAGATTTAGGCTCTGAGGTAAATGTGTTACCCAAGAAGACATGGCAGTGTATGGGAGATCCCACACTAGGCTATTCACATGTCGAATTGAATCTAGCAAACCAACACATAGTTCTACCAATTAGAAGCCTTAAGGGTGTGAGAGTAGATCTAGATGGAGTGTGCACTAAGGTAGACTTTGAAGTAATAAAAATAGTAGATGGTACAACACCCTATCCAACATTTCTTAGCCTGGATTGGGCATTTGATAACCAGGCCATAATCAACTTGAAGACAAGGAAGATGAAATTTGAATTAGGAGAATACAGAGTCATTGTTCCATTAGATCCATCAAAAGGAGAAAGGTTTGTAGAACCCACTTTCTTAGATCTAGAGGAAATCAACCAGTTATACAGAATCATCGTGTGTGAAGAAGATTATGTCAACCCAACTACAGATGGAGCACCCAGCTGAAGGAGCATCACATCATGTGCTTCTGACTCGGATACAGGCTTGGAAAATTGGCAGCAAAGATTACATGAAGTATCCACAAGAAGGTGCGCAAGAATAGACTGTGCAGTAAGATGGGTGGGTACAGAGATAAGAGAGCCTCCCAGTTTTCATGGGGTGAATGACTTAGAAGAATTACTAAAAAGATATAAAGATGAAGTGTTAGAGAATCAGAGGCTCTTATCCCTATACATTGCACTCAAGGCAACACCTGCAATAGGGTGGGGTGCTCACAAAGAGACAGTTAAAGACTGGTACCAATGTAAGAGACTACTGCGCATTAAATTCGGTGTAGAGCAGGGAAGCAATGAGATGCATAGATATGATGGACATGGGACACCAGCAGGACTCTTGGAGAAGTGTGGAACACTGTGGAGGATGAAACCACCAGAGGAATTGCCTCATCACTTCATCCACACATTGGAAGGAATTCCAGCAAACAATTATGTAGACCAAAAACTGCGTAGAGGCACTGCAGAATGGACAGCATTATAGAAAAATTTTATAGTCACTTTCTCATTTGAACATGAGAACCCCAACAATGATTCAACATTCAAACAAATCATAGGGGTGATATTTATTAATAAACCAGAGGTTGAACTTATGACAAAGTAGCAACAACAGAACAGACAAACAGTTAAGGAACTACTATCATGATATCATGTGGAAGAAGAAGTACCAGATGAAGATGACCCACGCAACATTCATATTATAGAATTTGAAGGTGAAAGAGAGGTGAAAGTTCCATCTCTGGAATCAGAAGTGTTTGTTGTGTCGGTCAAGGTGAAGAAATTCAACATTGGGACAACTGAGAATCCCAAAAAGGTCAGCATTGGAGACTACTAGGATGAACAAACAGTGGAACGAATAACAAAGTTATTGCGTGAGTACAGTGACCTATTAACAACAACGTTTACATAGATGAAAGGCATAGAAGGAGAGTTAGGAGAGATGAATAAACCTCTCAAACCTGAGGTTAGATATGTCAGACAAAGACCGTATAGACTGAATCCAATATATAAGAAAAAAGTGAAAGCAAAAATCAATAGAATGTTAGAAGCTAAAATCATAGAACCAGTGGAGGAATCTGAATGGATAAGCCCTATGGTAGTGCAAGAAAAGAAACAAGGGTGGATAAGGATTTGTGTAGACCTGAGGATACTGAATGATGCTTGCCTACATGACCCTTTTCACACCCCTTTCACAAATGAGGTATTAGAGAATGTGGGAGGCCAGGAGGCCTACTCATTTACAGATGGATTCTCAGGTTACTATCAGATCAGGATGTCCCCAGAAGACAGGTACAAGACCACTTTTACCACAGAATGGGGATCCTACCAATACATAGTCATTCCTTTTGGGCTGAAGAATGCACCAGATATATTTTTAGGGGTTGTAATAGATGCTTTTAAGGAGATCATACATCAGTTTTTAGAAGTGTGTCTAGATGATTGGACCGTATATAGCCTATTAAAATACCATGTGGAAGTGTTAAGGCTGGTGTTGGAAAGATGCAGACAGTGTCAGATATCATTGAATATCAAGAAGTGCATTTTTGGGACACCTTTTGGAATATTGTTCAGACATATAGTCTGTAAACAAGGGTTATTGGTGGATCTTGCCAAGATTGCAATCATTGTTAATTTACCACCACCAAAATCAGTGTGTCAGTTGAGAGAAACATTGGGACATACAGGCTACTACATGAAATTCAAAAAAGGGTATGCACAGATCACTGCGCCAATAGAGAAACTATTAAAGAAAGATACTAAATTTCAGTGGAATGAGGATTGTCAGCAAGGTTTGGACACTCTAAAAGAAAAAATTGTCACAACACCTATTCTAGTATTCCCATATTGGGAAAAGACATTCCATGTGCATGTAGATGCATCAACTATAGCACTTGGAGCAATTATGGCACAGCCAGGAGCAGGGGATTTGAATCATCCTATAGAATTCACTAGCAGAAAACTGACAGAATCATAGCAGAACTACAATACTACTAAAAGAGAAGGCCTAGATATGGTCTATGCACTTCAGAAGTTTAGAAATTACTTACTGGGTAAACACTTTAAGTTGTTCACAAATCATTCAGTCCTAAAATACCTAGTCAACAAGCCAGTGTTGGGGGGGAGGATCTGTAGATGGCTATTTTTATTTCAGGAATTTGATTTTGAAGTGATAGTCAAACCAAGGAAGCTGAATGTAAGACCAGATCACTTTTCAAGCGTAACCAGTGGATAAGAACCTACCAACTTGGAGGACAACTTCCCCGATGCGCAGTTATTTTCAGTCCAAGTAGATGATAAATATTTTGTTGACATCATTGAATACTTGAGTACAGGGACTGGTCCACAAGAGTTTAACACTACGTAGAAGAAAACTCTGGTATTCAGGGTCGCAGACTATCAACTGATTGCAAGACACTTATACAAGATGGGCACTGACATCATTTTGAGAATATGCGTACCAGAACTTGAAAGGCCTAGGATTTTGGCAGAAGCTTGTGAGGGAATAGCTGGAGGACATTATGAAAGAAAAGCTATCACACAGAAGGTATTATGCGCAGGCCTATGGTGGCCAACAATTCATAGAGATGCTAAGGACTATTGTCAGAGATGTGATGTCAGTCAGAGGGTTGGTAAACCTAACAGAAGGGATGAGATTCCCATAAGAGCACAAGTAAACTTGCAAGTATTTGACAAATGGGAAATAGACTTTTTGGGATCAATTAACCCACCAGGAAAAAGGTCAGGAGCAAGGTATATCATTACTATAATAGAATACTTAACAAGATGGGCAGAAGTAGCACCAGTAAAATATTGTAGCATAGAGACAGCAGCACACTTCTTGTTTGAACAAGTGATCACTAGATTTGGTTGTCCAAGAATATTGATGAGTGACCAAGGCACTCACTTTATCAACAATATTATCAAGGCTATGACTGATGAGTTTGAAGTCTATCATCAAAGGAGTACACCATACGATCCTCAAGCAAATGGAACGGTAGAAGCCTTCAATAAGATCATGGAGAAAACTTTAACAAAGATTTGCAATGTCAACAGGGATGATTGGGATTTGAAGATACCAGCAGTATTATGGGCATACAGGACTACATGCAAAAATCTAATAGGACAAACACCATTCAGGTTGGTATATGGGCAGGAAGCAGTAGTACCATTAGAATTTCTGATACTTATTCTACGCATAGCAGCAATCACCAACATGACAGAAAGAGGCACAGTGAAGGAAAGGTTGAATCAACTAATGGAGATGGAGGAGGATAGGATTCTAGTAGGATTTTATCAAGAAGTACATAAAGCAAAAGACAAATCTTGGCATGATAGACATATCAAGAGGAAGAATTTAAAGAAAGGAGACCTACTCTTTCTCTATGATAACATTTTTTTGTAAAATCCTGGTAAATTCGGAATGCATTGGCTAGGGCCCTATGAATTAAAGATGGTCACATATGGGGGAGTTCTACAGCTAAAGGATCTCACAGGAACAAAGCTAAAATGGATGATCAATGGGAGTCGACTGAAACTGTATAGGGACAGTCGACCTCCTAGCACTTAAAACTTATAAGCACAGTAAGAAAACATGTACATAGTGTATTATAGTAGAAGCTAAGTTAGAGAAAATGAGAAAAAAAAAGGAGAAAAAGAGGGAAAAAGAAATACAAAAATACAAAAGACAGAAAATACAAAAATAGACGAGACAGAAAACACAAAAATACTGGAAAATACAACGCACAGCAGAAAAGGGACTCGGCGCAACGAAAGAAAAAATGTATGTTCACAACATATGGGCGATACACTGCGTACTAAGTAAATCCTGCAACAAAAATATGTTGTGCACTCGAGACGCTCAGTGCACTTTAAAAAGGGTTAACGGTCAGAAAAAACAACAAATGACGGTTACGGCAAAAAGGTGCCAACTAGCGACATTTATGAAATTTAATGGAACATACGCAAACAACTTTATCGCATTAATTGCAAACATGGAAGCTTCCAAACATTGATTACATGCTCTATATAAAGGGGAAATGCGGGAACAATATAACTTATTGTGAAATTGTGAACTTGCAGAGATAGAGAGCATGCAAAGCAAAGGTGAATAGACGAGTGCATAATGTGGACCAGTCGAATCCATTCGGAAAAAACAAACCAACACCCATGATGGCACCACCAAAGATTGGTGCGTCGATCCAAGCAACGAGGAAAACTCGTAGCAGTGTTAGAGTGCCTTAGGGGACCAACGAGGTCGAGCCAGAAACCACACAAAGGGGGGAATTTGTCGATGTTGATGAAATTCCCTCACCACATGAAGCACCAACAAGCCATACATCGGTGGAGGAAGAAACATGAACCCCAATAGCAGTTTCCATGAACATTGATCCATAGGAAAGCGCACAAGGCCAACATGTCGAAGACGTAGGCAACCCACAGAGACATGTGAGGGTCGAAGGAGCCCATAGAGTAAAGGGGGCACCATGGTATAAAAAGAAGTTGTCGCGTCGAGACAACCACACAAAGCAGGGTCTCCAAAGCAACAGGAGGGTCTGGTGGAAGATATTATCGACCAACCAGACCCTAACGCGGGAAAGAGACACATGGAGGCTGGGTCCTCAAGTCAGCCTCCAAGAATAAAGGGAAAACAACCCATGGTTCCATCATCGCGCCGACAACATGACACAACAATAGTCCTACCGTGCATTCCTGAGGGGGTGCAGGTCATGCCTAACCTTTTAGGATGCGTGGAAAGACTGTGATATTCAGACCATGACGTGGCCGATATTGGAAAATTCCCAGAGCTTACGCATCAGGTATACCTTGATAGCATAGGAACATGCCCCTTTGGTGACCCAATTCTACAACAAAAACAATGGGCAGTTGGCGTGGCCAACACGGACATTCTAAATCTGCTAGAAAATCCCCACTTCTACAGTGGGAAAGAGGCAAACAACTACGTCAAGCAGTTGATGGTGGTCCTTCATGGAGGATTCTTATGGTTGGAGGAGCCCATTTCAATAGATGTAGAACTCATTGCATTCGTCACGGGTCTACCAACTATGGGTGAGAGTCCCACGCAATACCTTGACGACACAACAAAAGAGAAATCCTTAGCCGAGGAAATGAAGAAAACGTATGGCACAGAGAGGGGCTCGCGTGTTAATTATCAAGAGGATCAACGATGCAACAACGAGAATGGACACCAAACTCATGTCCTGCAAGATGCTCCAAAAATGTCGCAAGGAGGAAGTCCATGCCCGGGTCGTCGTAGCTGCAGCACAGTGCGTCAATGGCACTCTGCTCAGCTGGGTCCCGTATTTATTGAACTTGTTCCTTGATGACTGCAAAGACACGCAGGAATTGGGAACAAAGTTCCAATACTCATGGTTAATTATTTTGATCGCATTAATTGGGTGGAAGGAGGCCCTATACTCTCATTTTTGTGACCAGATAGGTCGTTGTCGCGCAGCACGGTACACATCGTTGGGGAGCAACTCGAACCCCAAACATAGAAGTGCCAACACAGGTACTTCAGTGAAATACAAGAGAGTATTTTGAATACTTGAAGAATTACTCCAGACGTGATCGCACAATTGAGGGACATAGCCAACTTCAAAGTGACAAGGCACAATATGTGGATCCAAGCACACAGGGATCCAGGGAAGGAGTGGCTACAATTAAGATACTGCATCACTGAAGAAGACGTAGAAATGGCCATGAGGGATTGGCATGACGAATGAAGGATTCTAGTCTTAACTCAAGAAGTGCCTAATACAGAGGTAGATGCAGGGTCAACCAAGACACCTGCAGGAGACAAAGTTGTGCCTAAAAATCCGAAACCAAGTCAAAAGTTGGCGCAACAGAAGAAGGGGAGTGCGTGAAAGAAAGATGTGTAGGCAAGAAAAAAGGACACTGCCCCAGCACCAAGAGAACAAGGAATGGGGGATACAACAACACAAGGAACCCCCTCGACAGCCACCCCATTGGAAACAGTGCAACCCAAGCGGCCAATCATACATACAGGGGGTTTGTGTAAGAAGACCAAGGCGCACAAGTAGTTTCTAGAGTATACGATCACCGAGGACGAAGCTGAACTTGTGGTAGAAAAAGTACAAGAACATGCAGCTGAGGAGTTCGAAGACCCCCGGCACCAAAGAGACCGAATTCAAGACGAGTTGGTTGATATAAGGCAGGTCCTAGAACAAATCAGATCAGCGCACAGACCTTGAAGAGGGGTAGAGTCATTCCTACCAACAACAAAAGCAGAGGCAAGGGTTGCGTTGAGGGAGCATGATACCATCCAAACTATAGCACAAGCGATCCCGATCTTCCTAGTTACACCAAACATGTTGCAGATGGATGAGACGATAGCCCAGACACCGCTAAAGGATCTGTCGCAAGTATAGTTGATACCGGAAAGCATACCAACCAAGGCACTGTACAAGCTTCAAGTTAGTGTCGTGCATGAGGTGCAGTCGTGCACATGAATAGATGTAGCAGACTTGCAGCATACGAAGAATGGAAAGGAACCGTTAGAATTGGTAGTTGTGCAGGTCAAGTTTCAAAACCAAGAAAGAAAGGGAATGCGTAGACAGGCTAGAATAGGGATTGATAGCAGCATATAATTGAATATCAAACAGCACGCAGGTAGCTGAGAGAAGCGTAGAGGAGAAGATCAACCTCATTGCATAGACAATTGACCAGTACAGGCAAGAGATCGAGGAGATAAAAGAGAAGCTCAATCCCATGACCCCTCCTGAGGTCCAAGAGCAGAAGAAAGCATAAGCTGCACTCCAACTAGCATAGATGGAGAAACAATTCAACACAGCAGTAGAATTGTTTGATAAAGCAGCGCTCGAAGAGGATGAGCAGGTCCAGCAGTGGGACTAGGAGGAAGAAATAATAAGCGCAGCAATCCAGGACCTCAAGTAGACGGAAAAGACAATGAGCATCACTGAGCATCTGAAAGGGGCGCAGGATATGAAAAAGATGCAGGCAGAGTTAAAAGTTGCGCAGAAGTGGAAGCAGGAAAGACAGGCCCAAATGGAACCTCTCCAAGAGAAAGCGGTGGAGATAATCACGCAGTTGGAGGAGGAAAAGAAGAACATGGCACAAACATAGGTAGACTATGCAATAATCATACAAGAGGAGGTCACAACGTAAGCACTAGAGGCGCTAACAAAAAAAGTCATGTCGGTCCAAGCCAAAGGAAGGGAACTTGTAGACAAGTTCCACACCCTAGCAGAGGTTGTTGAGGGAGCACACAATGCCTAGGTGGCTCGGGACGAGCAACATGTTAGTGTTGGGGGCTTGTTGGGCACGAGCCAATTTTGAGGAAAAGCCATTTTTGGAAGGTAGAGCTTAATAAGGAAAAAGACAATTGGCAGGAAAAGCAACACATAAGAGGAAAATCCACATGCAAAAGAGAGCATACAAGGCGCGCATGCAGGAAAACCTAACCTCACTAGGGTTAGGGTTTTTGTAAGAGATTGTAACAGTTGATGAGCTGAGAATTAGTATAAATAAAGACCTAGGAGGTCTAGGTCGGGGGTTTTGTTGTTCGTTGTTGGTCAATCGGTGTTAGATGTTATTGTTGGTTACTCAGTTTTGTAATGATCGACGAAGGAAACTACTGTAAGATATAATACCAATTACGTAAGCTATTGAGTTGTAGGAGAGTCAAGCAACTAGATCCCTAGGGTTAGATCGTAGGCTAAGGAGCCTGGTGATCTAGTCATCCTCACAGGGATTGTGGAATTTGTTTTTGATTGAATGATTAGAAATTGTAGTGTGCGCAGCACCATATATTACAAAACCATAATAAAAGCCTAAGAGCCATATCTTTGTGGACGTAGCCCAGGAGGGGATGAACCACGGTAATATTTGTGTTATGTGATGTAATTGATTGCATGTTTCCCTTCTGCAAGTAGTTAGACTATGAATGGATGAATGGATAATTTTGTGAGATTTGTTGACCTGGTAGAATGCATGCATAGATTTAACAGATGAATATTAAGAATAACAGAAAGAACAACTTGATTAAGGTCTAAGAAGATGAAATAAGATCCCAAATCCCCACTCTTTCCTAGAATGAAAGCATTTGAGCATTGCAGTCACCCATAGAACTATCTCGGGTGAGACTTCGCAGTACACTTTGTGTGTTGTTTTGCCTTTTGGTTTACCAGGATGGCCGATAGTTTTAGAGGGCTTCGTTGGAAGCTTGTTTAGATCTGAACTTGGATCAGCCCAAGAAGTGGTTAGAGAAGGAGTAACAACCAACACGAGCCGATGGAAGACTTTCAATACTTGTTTGAACAACGTACGGCGAAGAGGGTTGGCTCTCAAGGAGTTACGGCTTTAGAGGCGATATGGGTGACTTGAAGAATCGTGCATGTAACATATTCTAGAGCCAGTGTGAGTGGATTATTTATCTGAGTAATACCCTTCACATGGGAAATTACTCTCTGCATGCATACACATACGTCAAGGCGAGAAGCAGAAACTTGGTATTAAGAAGCTACGGCAAAGAAAATTTGCATCCCCGCGGGTGAAATCATTAAAATGACGTTGATTTCGAGACATTCATTGCCATCCCAACAATAAGGGGTCAAATTCAATAGTGAATTAGATGTTAGATAAATAATTTTAAATAATTCAATAAAATATGTAAAATCGATCTGTAATGTCATACTTTAGAAACCGTTCAGAATTTGTTTGTCAAAGGTTCAATTAATAGACAACCAAAGGTGAAACGATCGTTATATACCTGTGCGGCAGGTATAATAAGCTACGCAAATAATTATTAGAAAACCTAATCATATGGTATTCCATTTTAACTATTTGTTTTTTTATTAATTTGTGACTATATTTTTAAATCTTAGTTTATGGGTACTTCAACATTTACTTCATTTTTTATAAGTAAGATTAGCCACTACATAATTTATCTGCCTTAAAGATTAAGAAGAAGAAAAAAAAACATCGAACATAATTTTATCATATAAATTATAATAAAAATTATATCGAAATAACATATAACATCTTTTTTTGGTAAGCTAGTGGACTTTAGTATTAATATGGCCTACCACTTGGGAAACCATGATCACAAGAGTGACAACATATCATTGAGTTCATCATACCACAAACTGTAATGTTTTCCATACTAACTAAAAATTGAAATAGTTGCCTTTTGATTCTACTGTAAATAGAAAAACAATCATAACAACAATGATAAAGAGGGTAGTTAATAATCCCTCTACGTGGAGACCCGGAGGACCATGAGAAACTATGTTGGAAGTTCATATTCCTGCTTCAGGCTTAATCCTTTACAATTTTATTACACATGCTCCTCCTCCACCAAGATAGGATTGGAGGGAGAGCCTCCATACACTTTGGAATGATCAATATTCTCCATGGGAGAACTAGGAAAATCTATCAGAATAGCGAATGAAATTTCAATGTTGAAAATTTCCTTGCACAAAGTGTCAAAATTTTGATCCATGACATGTATTTTATCCCATATGGTAGTATGTATGCCTTCCTTCTCCTCAACAATTTGTGCAATGAATATTTTATTAAGCCAATACAATTCCATAAGCTTACAAATTTTGGTGTCCCTGGTTTGAGAATAACTAGGATCATGAATCCAATCATTGAACTCAACCTCCAGTTGCTCCTTAGGAATTTGTTATATTTACCATTTGATTTTCTTCTCCATATCCCAAATCTCCCTTTTTGTGTCCTCAGAGAACCAGACCTAGATGTTTGAGGATGTGTTTAATGCGTCCCGATGAGCTCGAGTAAGGCGTTGGGGAGTCTTGCTAGGAGGGGAGGGTTTATAAGCTAAGGGTGTACCCTCATAGGAGTTTCTTCTACTATAAACAAAAACCGTGGCCTCCCTGACAAGCTTCATAATAGAGAGGATAGTGTAACCAGGGAACACCACCTAAACACCCAAAAGAGATAAGAAGCGAAAGAACACCACCCACCAAAGAAGTTGAGGATAAGGCCACCCCACAATTATGAATCGAGGAAATCCAACAATGATTGAGAGAGCACAATTTCAATGGGTTTTCAAATCCTTTCCCCCAATAACCTATCCCTCCACCACAAAGACAAGAATGTTATTGTCCAAAATAGAGGTCCCCCTGGACTAAGACAAGCCAAGAGCTACGACCAATAGACAGGATGGTGCTCGAGACTAGGAACAAAACCAACTAGGGCAAAGGGTCTTTGTTGTGCAACAAGAGTGGGAAAACCAAGCTTCAAGAAGGAGAAGAAGTAGAGCTTATTTCTAGAGAGCACCTCTATCACCCAACAAACCCAAGAAATTCACCAAAACCAACTTGAATGCATAGAGAACATGCAAACAAAACAAATCCCAAACCAATGAAGCATGAAGACAATTACTAACCAAGAGCAATAGAATAAACCTCGAGTTGTGCGAGTCAAATCTTGAATTCCCAATTGAGACTACAACCCCCCACAAACTCGTTCACATGTTCAACTCTATTATTAACTATAAAACCTTCGTAACCAATACATTCTATCATTGAACTACCAACCATAACTCCTCGTTCATCAATCACATAATTGCCATCCAAAATTCCTTTCCCGACTATAAAACCTTTAGTACCATCAATATAACACAAATCACACAACCTTGACGAAATTAAAGAGTATCATTTATCATGACCTCTTTGCCACATGAGAGACGCCCTCTCTCCAATAGTTATTACCGAGTCTGGAAAAACATATAACAGCATATTCATAACAATTATAAATTAAAAATAACATCATATGGTAAATTTAACATATTTATAAATTAAAAATAACATCATATAATAAATTTTCATCCCAAAAAAATAGGTTAATTTTTTTTATATAATTATATTTATGATAGGAAAATAATACATAACATCACATTTATAAAAACTAATAAAATAACCTTTAACATCACATTATAATAACTATAATATAATATTTTAAAAATATTAAAGTGTTGCAAAATCTTATCATAAAAATATATTCATAAACAAAATAATGGATAATATCACATTTATAATAATTACAAATTAAAAACAACTCATACCAAAACCATGACAAAATAGAGAATAATAAGTATGTGGGTGACAAAACGTGTCAAAAGTACATGGACACCATTTAGATCCTTTTTAAAGTTATCATGCATGCATTTAAGATGTCAACAAAATGCACTTATCACCAAGACAATTCAATCCCCACAAGTAATTCAAGTCAATTATGTATGTTTGTGGTCCAAAATTTGAAAACAACTTTGACAATGGACATGTGCATTTAGTTATCACAGTGATTGATTATTTAAGTATTTTTATTAATAATAATCATGCATTTAGTAATCACAGTGATTGATTATTTAATTATTTTTATTAATAATAATCAATTATTTTTATTAAATTATATTATTAGATAATAAAATAAGTTTTTTTTTTTTCATAAAATTATAATAATGAAATTATAATAATGAAATGTAATAATTTTTTTATTTAATTAAATATTTTAAATAAAGTATTTCTTCCAGTTAATTAAATATTTTACATGGAGTATTTATGTATCAATATTACTAAAGACTTGTATTTGATCCACTTATAAGCACGCCTTGTTTATATAAACGAGGAATCTATATGGAGCAAAATTTATTTAAAAGATTTAGATCTTGGTGGGAGCTTTTGTATTTTGCTTTTGAATTAAAGTTGTGTTAATAACTATTTTTATCTTAAACATAATTGAGAATTGGTGGAAGGCATGAAAACTTGTAATTTAGTGTCGAACTAAAGTCGTGTTAACAACAATTCCTATTTTAAACATGGTTAAGTTTATTAATATATTAGAATAAGATAGAACCTTAAAATGGAGGGATTGTTAAAGTTGGACACACACACAAACACTGACATTTTCATATTCATATTTTTCCCTTCATCTTACATGATATAACAAAGGAGAGTGGAGATTTTAAAGTTGTAAAAAAATATTCTAGGATGTCAAATATAATGTATTTGACTGTTTCCGCACAAATGCATTCACACACCTACATAACACATCCCAAAATGGAGGAGTGTGAGCTTGAGAAAATATACATATTCATCTCGCAACCAATCACTCATTATGTTAGTCAAATGGTCACTACCTTTGCAAACAACCCTATTGACATAAAGATCATGGTATATTGAGACTTGTATGTTGTGGTGTACTAGACCTCACAACCAATGTAAAAGGGGTGAGTTAATAAATGGACTAACTCAACCTTTTTGGTGAGTCCATTTTTATCGACGAGATAAAGTTTTTCCTTGAACTGTTCATTTTTTTTTCCAAATTCAAATGATTTTGGTCATCTTAAAATGGACCAAAACCCTTGGAGTAAAGTTTTATGGTTAAAGTTCTTATCAATTAAGTGGAACTATGACTTTTAACAAAATTCCTGTGTGATTTAGAGGAGAATTTACATTAAAAAAAAAAAAGTAAATTTATCGACTTATTAACTTTCTTTAATGTAAAATAGCACACACACACACACAAAATTATGTTAAGAAGCGAGTATATTTATCCACTTATTAATTTACTTCGATATAAAATAACATTAATTTTATTTTTTCAATGGTAAAAACAATTTCTTTTAGATATCAAACATAACTTATTTAATTTTTATTTTACACATTATTCACACAAACAACCATGCACACACATCACGATAATTAAATATAAACTTGAAGTTGTTGCAATGACGCACCAGGGCACTTCACCAAAGCTTGTGTTAATTTTTTTCAAAGTACTTGATGCTAATTTCATTTCCGCATTCATCATTACAATAAAACTCACATAGTTGGATCATTGTCCAATATACTTATTCACATAGTTCACTATACCCAATGGTGTCGCTCTTCCCCTGGTGCACGGCGTCTAGGGTTTATCCCTAGCCGTGCATGGCCTCTACTCGTGAAGGGCTTGCAGCCCACTCTTCTTCACCCTCAATGGTCGCAATCGTGTCCCTCTCTGCAGGTGCCCCAGGAATGAGGATTTTCCCTCTTGCTCGATGTCCAGACCAATTTCTGCTTTGAAGTCTGAGGCCTCTTTCCATGAGGTTGTTCATCAGAGCTCTTCTCTCTCTTCTTCATCTCTTTTGGTTCAAGAATCCCCTCCCCTTGTCATTTCCATGGGTCAAGATGTCAAGGAGGATGAAGAATAATACAGATCGGTGAGTTTGGTTTGTCGTTTCAACTGTTTTTTGCCAAAGTTAACTAATCTCAACAATTGGATCATGACTACCTGGATTCCTATTATGCAACATCAAGTTTTCATTCATCCTTGTCCTAAAGGATTCTTCATTGTTGAGTTCCACATTGAGGAAGATCGTGATCTGATTCTCAACTCAAGCTTGTGGTTTTGGGAAATCTCAAGTTTGTGAATGAAACCTTGGACTCCTTCTTTCAATCTAGTTACTGACATTCTCTCCTCAACTCTTGTTTGGGTGAGGCTTCCCAACCTTCCTTTGCATTTCTGGGGTTTACCTTCGCTTGAAGCCATTGGTTTAACATTGGGAAAGTTCCACTATGTAAGTCGTGAAACCTCAAGGCACAACACCTCCACTTTTTCCCATATCTGCGTGGAAATGGACTTCAGTAAAGGATTCCTAGACGAAGTTATTCTTACTGGTAAAAATGATTCTTGGTCTCGGAAACTAGACTATGAGAGAATTTCCTTGTGTTGCAGATCTTGTTTTGAAATGGGACATCTTGCAACCCATTGTCCCAAACAGCCCAAGAAGAACCGAAAGCCTTGAAAATCCACTTGGTGGGTGGGATCAAATGACGACCATAAAGTTATCTCGAAACCCCTCAAGCCAGCGAAAAGACATCTCAGCGAGATCTTCCTCCTCAGCCAACTCTGTTATTGTTAGTCACAAGTCCAGAATCCAATCAGAAGTCAAAGAAAGAGGCATCTTCCCCTCAGGTTTCAGATGAGGGACCTCGAGTCCAATCTTCTCCTCAACCATCAGCTTGCTGGGCAGATCAGACTGATGATGTTGGGGTGTTGGATGAACAAAAAACAGAAGCTCCAGATCAAGACAATCCAAAAAATACATGCATCACAAACACCTCAACATATGCAAATGAAGGTTGGACAATTGTAAGAAAGAAGAAGACATCACATGTCACATCTCAACCAATGGTAACACAAAGTCGGGCCCGTAAGTCAGCCAAATCGACGAGCTCCTCCCCAACATGTTAATTTAGATGTAGTGTGTCTTCATTTTTATCCTCGGAGTTTTTTTCCGAGTATATCCAGTAAGGTTGTTTTATGAGAAGTTTTCGTTTGAATATTTGAAATAGTCATTAGTAACTTGTAATAGTGGTTTAATTGAGGCCCTCGATTGGCCTAAATTTTGAAGGACATTGTAACTCCTTAGCTGTTTTGATTGCACCTTTTTGATAATACAAATTTCCCAATTATTGTGGAAAAAAAAACAATAAAACTCACTTGTAATAGAGTATTATTGTAGTTCTTCTTGTTAAGATTGCTCCTCTACAACCAGAATCAAAGCATATGTTTTATTTCTATTTTTACGCTATGATGGCCTACACTGATAACAACCTACCAGTGCCTATATCTAGAGGCCATTATCTCGAGGGGTTTTTTTATTCCATCATCTTCCTTCTCTATGCAGTCCAAGTCACTGTATAATCATTAATTCCAACACTACAAGCATTTGATTGTGAACAAACTAGTAATATTCTCAAATTATGATTGATTGTAGAGAAACACCATGGATGAAAAGAGGACATCATTACCGATTTTGTGTGCAAGAATGTATTAATGGAGGTCGCCAATGCATTGGCTAATTGTGATACTCAAAGACCCTCAACCACTTGCATAATCACATTTGTGTTTCTTTGTTGTGAGAAATAGAGAAGGACTTTGCATTTTCAAATGAATAATGCTTCAAATTTGATTGTTTGAGTTTGACTACATTGACATGGAAGTATTACCACCTTCTTTGCTATCATTGTGAATTAGGCATCTAACTCACAGAAGCATGTAGTTCATGGCTTACAAAACTCAACATTGTTTATCATCCAAATGTTTTCAAGTGACCTTAGTGCATTTCTAACGCTCGTAGCTCTTATAGATGCCTAGAACAATTTAATGATAGATGTAAGACATAGCTTAAAGAGAAAAGGTTAGTAGTGTGAGACTAATGGAGAAAATAATTAGGCTACAAGACACATGCAGAGTAAGTTGTACGATGGGAAAAGACATGGAGATGTTGTCCATAAATGATCATAGCAAGACACATTAGTTTCTGTGTGCATTTCAAAGTCTTTGCTTTCTCTTATATGGCAGGGCATGTTGTTTGCTAGATAAGTTTTGTGGGGTGGCAAGTGTGGGTGGGATTCTTTTCAATCTCAGAGGAACATAAGTAGAAACCTATGCATGGGGACTAGGGGTAGCATCAAACAATGTAGTAGAGGATTATGCTCTTTTGAGAGGACTACTTACGGCCAAGGAACTTGAGATCAAATTACTAATTGTTGTGGAAATTTCTATGATAGTCATCAAGGTGGTGTGAAGGTGATGCTTGGGAAATAATCATTGCTGGATGGCTAGTTGGCCATAGTGATAGCTAGAGCAACCACATAGGAAAAACAATGGACAAATCGTGTTCTTTCGTGTAAAATGAGATATGAATGTAGAGGTGGATGAATTGACCAAGAAAGCCACCAAAATTCATGTGGGCGAGCTAGAAAAATATGGGGTCGAGTATTATGCAACATCCCCAAATGGTTTTGAATTATTTGGTTGTCACTACATTAATTATCCACATGGCCTCACGTCAATTGTATCGATCAAATTATCACAATTGTTTTGTGACAAGAGCATCAATGATGGCCACCACCTTGTATTGCATGTGAACCTTAACTTTGCTCGTGGTAATTGAATGTGCCAATATAAAAATGTGGAGGCACAATGGGTATTGTGGCATAAAAAAAATGAAGTTGGAAACAAGAACAACTAGTATTCCTAAGTGGCAAGATACTAGGTGAGTAATTTTCCAAGCATTGTGCAGTTTGTTTGGGATTTGGGCTAATTGAATTTGTTTTGGAGAAAGGTGGCCTTTGTATTATGGCACTAGTTATGTGGCTCTTATGGAATTATGGGTAGACTTTCTTAGAATCTTTCATAGATCTTCATTTGGTTCATAATCCTAGGTATGTCTTCTTTCAGCTCGAGCTCTTCTCACATGTTTAGTGTTGACTATGTTTCAGGGAATTTTTTAGAAGAAATCAGTTAGCCTTACCTCAACTAGACCTCAATTTCAGGCTTGCCTCCCATGATTCTTTGTGGTGTATATTGTGTGTATTTTCCTATGCAGGTTCCTTTTCCAGTGAGCGAATTTTCCAAGCTTTGGGAAGAAAAATCTGTTCTATTTTGGTTTTGGTCCACTCATCCTGACATAAGGAAACAATTTTAGCTCAGCCTTAGCATATTTCATTGGTTTGGTTGGTAATATGGTTCGACATTATGGGTGAAATGATAGAGCACGGGTGTAACATCACCAAAACACTCATAAAAAAAAATCTAATAGTGTTTCTTGTTGACATCGGAGTGATTTAAAATTTCAATACACATGTTAAATTTAGTATTTATATGTTATGAACTCATACTACTCATTAATTTCCCTTTTTAATTATCTTTTGTTACATGTGGCGAAACCAAGATCTGCATATTCAATCATCATTTCCATTGCATCAAACTTATTGAAATGGCTAACCTTGTTCTTCAAGGGTAAGGTTCGTCAGATAATTGTTAAATCATTTTATTATGTTTATAACTTTTCAACTTACTACCCAACTAGGAAATCCTTTTAAGATATTTTTCTGAGCTCATATTTCATGTATGTATATTTCTTAATAACAATGCTTATCTTAGACATCTTAGACCCTTATATTTGATGTATGGGGTTTGGTTAATAACCTCACCACTTTATCTATTTATGGTTTTAACATCAACCCTAACATGTCTGCAACCCCCTTCTTATTTTTGTTATGAATGTCTAAGAATCTATCTCAATGCTTTTCCATTTTCTAGGATTGATTCCTATAAGAATTGTATACATTCCTACTGATTGCATTTACAATTCAATTAATATAAAAAATGCATAATCTAACTTACATTCCTATTGGTACCATTTACAATTCAAATAATATATGTGTGTATATACTAACTTACATTCCACAACAAACAATCACATAAATGCGACTTCACTCTTGTCACTTAAATTGGCAATCATAGGAAAAATAGGTTATTATGAAACATATGCATTCCAACTGTTAACAAAACATAATGGTACATGAATTCCATGGAGGATTAATGGCATATCGTCCTGCCCATCCACCCACCCATCGTGGTAATGCATGCGAGCAGCATGCAAGGGTTTTTACCAATGGTGTAATTCTTCACAAGTCCAATTAACTCTAGTCATCTATTACTTGGAGGTTGGTGCCACTAATTTAACCTACCCTCCATTAACACTTGTACGATTAGTGTAATCACTTGGGTTTGTGTGAAGCTCCATTCTTTCCCTTATGAATTCGTATGGAAGTGAAGTGCAGAATGTTAGCTCCGCTTCCTTTCCTTCCTTTCCTTAGCAAGGGTTTGCTATCCACCCACTAGGTAACAAATATTAGACTCCTCTGCATACTTACACCTTCTATATATTTGACTCTTATTTCAAAGTATAACATTTTTCCCTTCTATGTTGAATGCAAAGGATTTGGCTCGAGCTCACGCTTATGCCAGCCTAGCACACAAACATTGTCCAAGGAGAAACACTTTTCCCTAAATCAAGTAGGAAACTCGGGGAAATATGAAACATACCTATTGAGGTACTAATGTATTTGTTCTTGTATTTTAATCACAGCACATTGTCTAAGGTAAGATCATACAAAGATCTACAAAGATCTTGCTTCTCATGTTTACACTGTGATTATATGCCTCCACGTTTATGCATAGATTTAGGGTTTATTATTTACATAAATAAATTTTGGGATCGGTTCCTCTTTTATCTTTTGAATATACTGATAGTAACTCTGTATATTTTATATTGAAGAGTTTTAGCTCTATATGGTCCATTCCAACGGTGATTATATTATAGGAACAAAGTTAGACTCTATTAGTATTGTTAATGCTTTAGTATTGATTTGTATTTTCACAAATGAGTTTCTTTGCTTGTAAATACTGGAAGAAATGTTATGACTATTTCAAATAAAGGATATCCTTGAGTTTCATACAAATTCTATACAAATCATTTTCTTCCTGCATTATAAATTCCTTGACTGTCAATAAAAAGATTATTCATCTTATGCTATGATAAATAAATACAATCTCTGGTCTTATCCTACCTTTAATCTAATGAAATATTATTTTCTTCATTTGCATTTGCTATAACCAACACCATTTACAATTTATTCTATATAATACAAAAGATAATAAAAATTTATATGTACAATTCCTACAGTAAATTTCACCACTACAACAAAAAATTCATTAGAAGGAAAATGAAAAGAAAATTGGATAAAGATACATATCTGAACCAGGAGTTTACTAGGGACAAACTGAGCAGAGAATCCAGCTCCTCCCAACCATCAATTCTTTCTTAGAACCATCAAGTTCCAAACTCTTGCACAAGTACTCAGCAACATTCTGCCTACACCATACTTGTCTTTCATCTTGTCTCACCAAGAAGGGAATATAATGCCTAGGTATTTTCTTTTTTAAGCTAGCCTCATCCCTAACTCTTGAGAGTCTTGGCCTAACTTTTTGTTAGCTTTTCCCCTCACCTCCCACACCCTTGGGAATAGGTTTACACTTGTCCTCATGGACAACATTTACTTTTACCTTGGTGGTTTTTATCCTTTTTTCACTTTTCCCATGAAATAAATAATTTCTCTTGTTATAGCTAGGTTATCTCATCAATTTGTCTCAAGCAATTTTTAAAATAATATTTACAAAAATCATAGAAATTCAATAACTACAGTTTTTTAAAATTATTCAAATATTTAAATTGGAGGGATGTTACAACGGGGAAATACTAGAACCCAAGAGGGCTCTATGAAGGCATGAAGAGTCCATCATGTTCAATAGGACCTCTTTGTTTTTAGTCGCCACCAAGCTAAATGAAAATGAAAACCTTTGTGTCACTCAACATGCATCATTAATGACATTGTTGATCGAATAGAAGAAAAGGACAGATATCCTAAATCTTGAGTGCAATATGTTAAGAAACCTTACGCTTAATCTTTGTAAGGACTCCCTTTCTACAACTTCAAATAACAAAGCCTCTGGAAATTTTACTGATGTTGAAGTCCGGGAAGAAGAAGCAGTTCATCGGTTAAATGTATGTGGCAGAAAATAATTTGTTGGATTCCTAGTTTGGATGCCACATACTTCACGTTTCCATGTGACTATATTTCTAGCCCAAAACATAATAAATATGCAACTTGAGTAATGGGTTTACACAACAAAAGTCCGCTACAAAAAATAATGGGCTACCAAATATTTCTTCACTTTAATTCATCAACTAATTGAAAGATTCCACCTAATTCATCATGTTCTCGTAGAGTGACACACATTACAGACCTTTAAAAGAAACACAACCTTTGTATATATGATCATTTATAAGTGCATCTATAACAATCAAGTCAACACTTTGGTGTTTAGACACAAAAAAAAATCAATGTTCTTATAGTATGCATAGTATTTGTGAGCTTAGAGTTGAGAATGAACTTATCATGTATGTTATAGCATCAACTGCCACTTCTGAAGCATTGATCACTTTGTTGGCCTTTTGCTTACCTGACTTGAAGACATCATTTCCCCATACCACCTTTGGATTATCTAAAAAACAATATTTTGGGACTTGTACTCACCCTAACAATTATACAACATGTGTATATGCGAGTAGCTCAAAGGAAAGTCACGTACATGTCATTAAAATCTCAAAAAATATATTTTTTCATAATTGTGCATTGGTTTTCGGGTTTGGTTAGTTTCCTAACTCCTTTTACCTGTACACAATTGTCCCCAATTGTTTGGGGATGATATAAATAGAACATGAGCCATGAGGAGAAAGGTAATGAATCCTAAAACAAATTCATGCTAGTTGCATCTTGCCTCATCTACAATCCCTTGTATTCTCGTTGTTTATTTGGTCCTCATACATGGAAACCCTTATTTCCAACCCTTTCTATGCACCCCTCTATCTGACCAAGAAAGCTTCCTAGATTTTATTTGGGTTTGTTCGTGCATCAGAGTTTGAGGATTACCACATGTGTAGTAGCCTGGGTGGAGGGATGTAGAGTCCGTTCAAGGAGCAATGTCGCGGTTAAGAACTACCCCTCAAATATCTTCTTTAATAATAAGGATACTCTTTACTTCGAATTTTGGTGTTCTTTATGTATGTTCCTTGTTTTTTAATATCTATTTATATAGAACACTAGTTGTTGCAAATACTTATGCTTTTGATCAAATATATAAGAGTTAGTTATACAATAACTGCCTTCCTTTGTAGTCATGTGTTTGGGAGTATTGCAAGTTTAGGAAGTGGCAATTAGGAAGGATCGTCAAAGCTTCTAGCCTTGGGATCTACATCAATCATCAGACTCCAAGTAGGTCTTCTTTCCTTCTTTGCTAATAGTTAGTTATTTTGATCAAAGTAGTGGCATATTATTATTTGCTTTCTTTAGAAATTGTTTGATCTTTAAGTAGTCACTAATATATTATGGTTTATATACGACCATGGGGGAATTTCCCCACAACAGAATTGGCGACCATACTGGGGACTCTCCTTAGTGGGTTAGTCTCTAGGGGTTTGCTTTGTTTTCTTTGTTTCTGACTTTTTTGGGGACTTAGTTGAGTAGTATTTAATTTTCTAAGTCTTTTCATCCTTTATCAGGCTTGTTGGCTATCAGTTTCAATTCTTTTTTGAACTTTCTAAGTCATATATGTTTCAATTCTTTTTTAAACTTTCTAAGTCATATATGTTTCCCTAAAGTTTCAATTAGAATTAGAATTAGAAGTACATGTTCTTCCTTGGAGACAATTGTGTACATCTCGACAAGAAAGGTTTTTATAATCTTTTATGTTTGTTGGGGTGTTGGGCTTGGTGCTTGGAATCTTTTTGAGGTTCTGTGACTCTAGTTTGTCTAATGTTAAGTACATAATTTAATAGTTAGGCATTTTATAAAGAAAAACAAAAAAGAATTGATTTCTTTGCTTTCTGTTTTCAAGTTTGTAGAAATTATTTGGAAAAAAAATTCTCGGGTCTTTCTTGTTTGGAATAGTTATGTTTGTTTTCCTTGTAGGTTTTACTAAGTCTAAGTACTTATCTTCACTTCTCATCTTGACTTTTTCTTGTTTTGCTTTGAAAAGAAAATTTTGGTTTAGTTTTTCTTTTTCTCTTTTTCTCTAAAACAAGAAAATAAAAACAATATAGAAGGCATGATTTATACTTCTCTTTCCAATCTTTACCATTGTTTTCACTGAAAATGAAAAGTCCTTTCTGAAGCATACTTTATTTTCTTGGTGCTTATTGATTTAAAAATTTTCTTGTAAAACTTTGATTTTCGCAAAAAGTAGTTACAATTTCGTTGAAAAGGATAGATAGGTCTTGCTTGTTTTCCAATAGTTGCATTGCATTAAGGAAATTTCATTAGTATTGCATTGCATCTAAATGGAAATTTGCATTTCTTGCATGACATTAAAAGAATAAACAGTTTTCTTTTCTTTGAAGCGTTCCTTAACACTACTTTCATCGAAGAATAATTTTACTTCATAACAATATTCTTAAAAGTGTTTTACTTTGTTGTCGAGTCTTTAAAACACCACTCAGTTTCATGTCCACTACCTTTTGAGTAAACAACAACTCCTAAAATGAACACATAACATAAAATCAATTAGATTTTTTGTTTGTAGGGTAAATAAACTAGTCTAGGTGTAGGGCATTGGACTAGGATTAGAGAGATTTAACTCTCCAAGGCCGTTAAAACAAACTGACAAGTCTGAGATAGGGAGAGTCAAAACCTAACTTTCATATAAGTATATTCGGGAACCTCCTCTAACACGTGAGCTAAACACGAGGTCACATGAAGAAGCATCGAGGAGACAACCCCTCTTAAACTTAACTGAGGATTGTGGAGAGATCGTATATGGGGGTTTCGCAAGTACCCATACCTCCTTAAGAAGTGGTGATTTCGAAACTTTGGGATTTGTTACCCTACCCATACATTCAATCTTGATTGTTGACTGCACCCCCTAACATTGACTGTGAGTTGGTATCCTTAGTGGATTTTCCTAGGTTTCTCAAAGGTGACTATGGGGGGTTTCTTGTGGTACCTCAGACAAATGTTGCATCACGCTATTCAATACCCCTAGAGGGTTTCCTGGGAAGTGAAGGTACTTGCACCATGTAGGGTTGGTTAGTGGAGGTCGGGGTAGCTACCTCTCACTCCTTCATTATTTCCTTCATGGGACTTGATAAACTCGTGTCATCGTTCGGAAGTGACTTTGCCTAACTTCGTTGCTACTATGGTCTCGAAATATAATCCACCCAAGCTGGAGTATTGAGGAAGTTGTTTGTGTTTTTTGTTTCCATGGGACTTTTTGTAGTTGTGTGTTATTTGTGCGTAGAAGACCTTAGTAAGTGTGTTGGTTCCCACCTTGAGTCCATGATTTAAAGTGGTTGATCAACCACTTCATTGACCTTGGAGGGTTCAAGGCCTTCTGCTTGTTGAGTTGAGTTCCCCACCACCTCCTCTAAGGCATCGACTCAATAAAATCGAAACTTATGTACCAATTGATCTCGTTGACACTGTTGAAATAGAGACCACATAATCAAATGCTTTTGTGAGAGATGTTACGACTATATCGGATCTCGAAGTTGAAGGCTTTGTTAGATCCTTTAACCCTCCATTGATTGGATCAGACGGTCCTGTTCTTTTGCACCTTCCAACTTTTGAGTTAGATAACATTGATGATCGCCCCCTTTGGTGGGATGTTATGGAAGGCACTTCAGATGTGTCTAGGTCGAGGGCCCTTGCAACTCCCACTTCGTCTATAATCAAGGGAGGAGTTCTACCTCCTTTCCTTTCTAACCAAACGACTAATGTGTTTCAAAACACGGTAGCCATGTTGGTCAATGGCTCTGCGCCGATGGTTATTGGGTCCACTCAGCCTTTGAGCATGACTCCTTCATCCCCTTGTACTTCTAATGTTTTCTCGTTGGAATGTCGTCGATCAACCTGCATAATGTGTCGGCTAGTTCTCAGTTGATTCCCCAAAGTCTTAACATTGGAGCAAGGATTTCTTCCACTCCACTCTAGGATTTTCCTTGGGGTCAAGTGTTGGATTACTAAGAGGGGGGGTGAATCAGTAATAGAGCAATTAATCTTTTTTAACCATATAATCCATGTGTTATATCAATGTATCATTATCATCCAATAACTATAGAGTAAATAAGGAATGAACAAATGAACAATCATACACATACACAGTACACTGGTGTTTTACATGGAAACCCAAAGCGGGAGAAAACCACAAAACGTTTTTTCTTATATGTCTTGAAGAATTGCATTCATTGGAAGTAGCAACTTCCTTTGATTTCCAGTTGCAACTGGAAGGACGCTCCAACCCCCTAGTTTCTCAAGCTACAACCTGAGGGAGCTTCAACTCCCCAATTCTTTGGCTACAACCAGAAGGAGGCTACAACCTCCTA
>CBVK0101992574.1:0-13323 GCA_900067695.1 Picea abies | reverse complement strand
ATTTTCCCTATTACAGGAGCCCTGATTTGACCTTAATAAAAACATCTTGGAACTGGTTTTCCCTCTGGGGTTTTTCCAAGGGTAGTTTGCCCAAAAATATTGGTTTCTTGTGTGTGATATTTTTGGCTTTCTTATTTAAGTTTCCACTGCATGTTTAGTTGATTACTTAGTTGTGATTTTAGTAGATAAAGTGATTTTATTTTGAGCTAATTGTCCGGTGTTGAGTAGAGTTGTGAAATATCAAAAGGGTATCATAGTATACCAAGGGTTGAATCCACAAGGGGTAAAGTCAACATAGTAGTAGAGTCGATGATTTCAAGGAGAGAGGGAGTCATCCTTTGAGACACATTTGTTGGTGAATGTAGAATAGTTTTGGTTGATTCTTGTTCTTGTTCTGGTGCATGGTTGATAGATAGTAGAGCCACATTTCATATGACAGGAGCCTGAGAGGTGTTTGAGAGCTTCACAAAGTCTAACTCAGAGATGCATGTGGTAATTGGTATGGGGACCAAGCATGTAGTGAAGGGATCTGGAACAATCTCATTCTTGATGAATTCATGAGGCACATTGAGAGTGACGAATGTGCTATGGGTACCAAAACTCAAGAGGAGTGTGATCTCAGTCTCAGTGATTGAGAAGAAGGGATTTGACACAACATTCCAAGATGGAAAGACACTGATAAAGCTCAAAGGATCTAGCTCAGAAAAAGCAACTATATTTGGAGTTAGAGAGAGTGACTTGTATAGGCTAAAGGGCCAACCTTTGTGAGTAGTTGCAAGAAGAAAAGTGGCAGAGAAAAAGGAGCAGGTAACTCTGAAGGTTGAGCAACTCAGAGGGATTCATCCTTCAGGTTCATATGGGAAGGATAATCCTTCCAAGTCTATCAAGAAGGAGTCATGGTATGATATGGACATCTAGGATGCTTAGGAGAAGGATACTTCTAGGAGCATGTTCAGAGGCAGTGAGTCTTCAGATACAGGTTAGACCATCATGGCAGGGATATCTTATGTGTCAAAGGGAGAAGCCAATTAGGTGTATTGTAGAGCAAGCATGGTAGTGGATCTAGTAGTGAATCCAGATCCAACTCTAGGTGGGAGAATTACCTTCCTTGCTAAGAGGGAGTGTTGATGTTAGTGGTAGCATCGGATAGGTACTTCTGCATTGGCATGTGTCTAGAAAGTGGAAGTTGTCGAAAAAATTCTATTCTTGAGTTTACTTTAGTTAAAAGGAATTAATTAAAGTAAAAGTGTTTTTTATTAGTGAATTGAGTTATTTAAGGAACATGCTTAGCATGCAACATGAAAGCTAAATCTTAAGTGGGTGTGAGAAGTAAAATCAACTATGGATCACTTTGGAGATCATATTTAGATTGTAACTCATGATTATAAAAGAAAGACTAGGAGAAGGAGGAAGACACTTGACTTGAGATGAGACACTTATGTGAGAAACACTTGTGGGAGACTTTGGTGAGATATCAAGGTCGATACTTTTGGTGAGAGACCAAGGTAGAGGATAGAAAAGAAGGAATTTTTCTACTGTGAGGAGTGTAGAATCAAAGAAGGAATTTTTCTTACATGAGAGTGAGGAGATCTCAGAGGTTGGGTGAAGAGATTCCATCCAAGTGTTGATGCTGAGAGGGTTGGATCACAAAGGAACGTGATTCAATATCTTGGATAGGTGGAGAAGGATTTTCATCTAGAGATCATACAACTCAAGGACAAGAGAGAGAAGAGGCATCCTCAAGTGGGTTTCATAGGATAGAAGCTAGAGGAAAAGGGTGTTTCGTACATAAGTGTCTATATGAATTTTTTGTACTTATACATGGTTCATACTGTAGATAGTCATGTACATATGCGGTTCACAAGAAGGAAAATGGTGTACACCTTGAAAAGTGTGTTTTTCAAGGGTTGTATGACAAAGAAGACCATGTCAAGTTTGTCTATAGTTGTGTTTATTTCAGTGGGCCATTTTCCTTGTTACGAGAGCCCTGATTTGACCTTAATAAAAGAATCTTGGAACTGATTTTACCTCTAGGATTTTTCTAGGGGTAGTTTACCTAAAATATTGTTGTCTTGTGTGTGATATTTTTGGCTTCATTATTTATGTTTATGTTGCATGTTTATTTTATTACTCAGTTGTTCTTTTAATAGATAAAGTGACTTTATTTTGAGCTAATTGTCGGGTGTTGAGTAGAGTGGTAAAATATCAAAAGGGTATCAGATTATACCAAGGGTTGAATCCATAATGGGTAAATTAAACAGTCTTCCTACGCCCACCTCTGAACTTGTCTAATCAAGTCACCCCAAGTCCTCTTCTGCAGAGCCTACACTAGCGCACTCCAAACTGTTCCGTGACTTCAATGAAGATCATAACACTCTCAATTTTGTGATGGAAATAGGTCACACTTGTCCACCAAGTCTTCCCCATCTCTATATAAATAACTCATCGCAAAAACTCATATCCTACAAAGAAATCAAAACAAACATGCTTGTTCATGGAATCTCCAACTACTCCATGGCTCAAGTCATCATGTTGTCACAGGTCTAAAACTTGCCCCAAAACACCAAGTATGATTGTGAAATGAATCTCCTTGCAATGGTTGTAGAGTAAGTCCATCCCCATAGAAGGTTCATCTAAGTCAAAACCAATGGCACGTCCAAGTCACTCCACCCCAATTGAACTCTCTCTCCGCACCTTGGTCATCTTCGTCTACAAGGGAATCAAGATCCTCCTTCTCACATTATCACGTTCACTTGTCATTGTAACCCAAGGTCTGCAACAACATCACCCAACAACTATGTATGGTGAATCCTAGCATAGACATGTCTCGACAAGGTGCTCCTGACCTGTTTGTGCCAAGTATCCAACTCGGCTTTGCGATATGCAAAAATCTATCTAAGTCACTTTCTCCATGCAACCGATCAAACCCATCTTAATTTCCCTATCATCTATGAACCTTGACTACTTTCACATCAAGGAAACATGCATCGCCCAATTGTTGTTGACAGACTTGCATAACTCTGCGAAGAGTCACCTCGTCTGAAGGTTGTGGTTGACCTCACTCACCCAATAACCTAGCTCAACCTAATTATTTTTCTCGGTGATGCACAACACAGAGCTGTCATGGGGAAAACATGCTCAACCAACTACCCTGTGACCCAAATTGTGCTCTGATAGCGATTGTCATGACCCCACAGGTAACCTACTCAATTCTTGTCATATTATGCACTTCTTGAGGGCATGTGGAACTGTGACCATTCAATATTGGCCCAGAATATGCCTCACTCAAGGTGCACTCATACTCTGCCTTGAGATTACTCATGTCATCTCTATTCCTAAAAGATAAAACGGATGAGCAACCCATTGGTGTTATGTCTGCACATTCTACTTGCATTCATACTTAATTAAATTATACAATTGTCTATTGTTTGCATATATAACATAAAAAACACATGTAATGGAATGACATAAGTATATGAATGAACTAGGTGGCACCAACCATACCTAACACATAGGTTTATTTAGACAATGTAAGTTACAAAGATATAAAGGAGCACATATCTCAATTACATATAAAATGACCCTGACAATTCAACAAACCACCTCATAAAATACATGATACCAAGTCATGTGATACGTCGTATTGTCTCTGCATTATCCGTTCTTTAACTCAACTCTACCATAGTCGCCCTTTGTTCGACTCACCAGAACTTTTTGGTTCTCTATGCCTCTTATCGAGTCTTTGTGTTGCTTCTTGCACTTCATCTACAATTTTTGCCAAACTCCACCCTAGCCCTATGTCGGCACACTATCCATCAAATGTCACCCCAATCCCATAGATCCTTTGTCGTATGGATGTGCCTAGATATTCTCCTGACCACCTTCGTTGGTTCTACTCAGACCTGTGGTGCACCCACCTCAAAACTTCCTTGACACTAGTCTAGCTCATCCAAAACACTAAGTGGCCCACCATCCAATCTGTCTCAACAAGAATTTCCTAGCTCTGTTGTCACAAACTCCCTAAGGAAGCACAAGTCGCCCAAGAGGAAACTCGACTCCTTGGGAGGAGCTCGCCCCTCTACCCCGGATCCAAGCCTCAGACCTATTGCTAAGTGATGACAAGTTGTGATGTTCATTGGTGTTTTGAAATTCTTCCCATCCAACATATATATGCACTCTTCCTTCGTGGACAGTCATGTCGTTTGACTAGGAGAACACATCATTCCAACCAAACACCCTTCGTCTTTCCATGTTGTTGTGTCTTGGGTGTGTCAAATGACCGAACGCCCCACACTTCGCCATACTATATCATCTCTTGGGTGTGATGACTCTTCAGTTTCCCCACACCTTGCCACACCATGTCATGCCATGGGGGAATTTCTCCACCGAGAACCCACTCTCTACCTAGATAACTCATGACTTGGTCATGTGCGCTCACTTGACTAATTGATCTGACTCGTCATAGTTACTTCATGCTCCAAGTCCTCAACTTGTCCCCAAAGTGTGTTGTGGCCCTTATTTCCTTGTCTGCGATGCAAGTCACCCACATGCTTGTCGAATTGTGCATGAGGTCACTTGTGTCACAATATTCCTTTCCAAGGTGTCATGGCGAGTCCCTTGGTGCGTTGGGAACCCAAGGTGTCCCGACTCACCAATGCCAATAAGCTAAGTGCCTATATAAGAATGAGGTGCACTCGTCTTCATCTAGAAACCCTAATTTTTTCATCTCACTTGGGCGGGTGAAGGTGTCCTACACACCTTCCTTGCAGAAGGCCTTACACAAGCCAAATGAAACCATATGGTTAGTTAAAGAACAAGAATAAACGTTCATATTTTCCAATTGGGAAACAATTCTTGTACATTCAAAAAAAAACTCCATCTTTTCATTCCCTTAAAAACATTATAAGGAGCAACCCACAAACATAGAAAATACAACTTTCATATGAGACAACAACAATGAAACAATAAGTAGGCCTAGAAACATGAAACATCGAAAATGAAATGGAAGAGGAAAAAACTTTATATGCAATGCTACTCATCGCACCAATCGAGACTAAAGAAAAAACCAAAAAAACTTTCAACTTTTGAGGAAGAATACCAAACGCAAACAGATGATACACTGATCTTTAATTGTTCAATGTGTGAAAGAACTTTATTTAATAAATATGTTGTCCCCATGAAACTACACATGTTAACAAGATTAGAAAACCAGTTGACAATAGCATGGAAAACGATGAAAGGAACAATTTTTACATTTGCAAAGCTTGCAAAAAAACATTCAAAGATGAAATAATTCCTAAATATTCAGTTCTAGAACGGATAAGACTACACAAAGGTACCAAAACAGTCACCCAACTTTCTTAACTAGAGGATATGCTAGTAGCATAGAGGTTTCCCTTTTTGAAAATAAAAGAAATGAGCCACAAGCATAAAAAACCACAATTAGGTTTTACTTGTGAGGTCATCAACATTCCTACTAGCATATCTAGATTTCATTATTCTCTTCCTTGAAACATAAAATACATTGATATAGTGGCAGTTGTAACTCAAAAGAGATTAAGATTCAAAAGTTCTTATGCATTTGGCCAAATTTGAAACCACATAGTCATGAAAGCCTTAAAATAATTATGCAAGACAGTTCTTTACAAGTTGTAAAATTTCCAGATAGATGTTCTTATGCATTTGGCCAAATTTGAAACCACATAGTCATGAAAGCCTTAAAATAATTATGCAAGACAGTTCTTTACAAGTTGTAAAATTTCCAGATAGATGACAATTGGAAGCAAGTGTTCATTGAAAATAAAGCATATGACTATGCAACTGAGATTGAGGACAATGAAGATGATAATGAGGATATCGATGTACCGGTTACAAAAATGTTGGTGCATGGATCCACTAATCCACACACTATTTATGACCTTGTATATGAGAAAATTAATATCGAACTTGTTCTAGGATATATGACGTTGGGAATTTTGAAAGATAAGTACTCAAAGGAAATGAGTTTCCCATCGATTTTCTATGGAAATAATCATCCAAGTGATATGGTCAAGAACTTCACGTATCAAAATATTTTTCAATGGTAGGTCTTGCACAAGAATCATGACTTCACTTACAATACAACAAACCTCCTCTACAAAGCAATTCACATCATCCTAAACTAGGTGTTAAATAGTATATGGATTAGGATAAGAAAAGGTCAATTGAAAGGAAGACAACTAGTTGCAAAAGATGTTAGGTCAAAACCAAATTTGGATCGCAGTCTTAAATCAAACATTGGGTACATGGATTTGAAAACCATTCGCGCATCATTGGACTACCATCAACAAATGCATAAAAAACTATATGCAATGATTTGACAACTAGGCCCACCTACCTTCTTTTTGTCCTTTAGTAGTGCAGAGAATATTTTGGAGCAAATTTGCATTAATTCATATAAGAGAAAACACAACAAGAGAATGTGAAGATGGATTGGAGCAAAACGAGCCCCACCCATTAATTAGAAATGATCATGTAACTTGTGTGTGTTACTATAGAAGTAGGATGGATGCACTACGCCAATTAATATCTCTTGATCACAAGTACTATGGAGACATTGAGGACTAATTCTATGTCACAGAGTTCCAAAGCATAGGAAGCAAGCGCGAGAACAACTTATTATGGATAAAATTTGCACCAATATATGGTAAAGACACAAACACTAACATTGAAAAAATTGTAGTCAAATACTTGTTCACTAATTCATCACTTCTTACGGACGAACTTAAAATGCTCCAACATCATCATCACATAAGAAGTTGTAGGAAACACAAAATTAATTCAAACTACGAATTCAATTTTTTAATTCCATCAATGAAGACAACCAAAATACTTGAACCTATTCAATTTGACAAAAATAGAACAAAAAAAATGTGAAGTTAATATTTGACACAATAAAGGATGCTACGTATGATGAAACCAATACATTTTATATCTTTCTAAATAGCCTTGGCTTAATAGACGATTAGTACATGTACACACTAATAACTATTCAATGTACCCTAAAACGAACCACGATATTACTACAAACAAAGCTACTTGACACCTATACAAATATCTTTGCATGACACAGTCCAACAATTTGGATTCCAAACACTGACTCTCAATTTGTACTAAACTCATATGAAACTACCATGTATTGTAGTTCCTACATGACAAAATAAGATAATACTCTTACATTGACATTCATAAGCGTACAAGAAAATCACGTGAAAACAAAATCCAATATCATGAATACCACCAGTAGTCTTGGAAATACTTTATTAAACATGAAACAAATGTCTACACAACAAGTTGTGCATATTGTCTTATCACTTCCATTAAATGCGAGCTCACGAAGGTGTATTTTCATTAATACTTCTCCTACAAAGTAACATGCTCTTAAAAAAAGGACTTGCAATATGAACCAAATGAATCTAAAGACATAATGTGCCCATTCATCATTACTATATTTTGTGCCCTGTAACTATTGTTGGTATATGCCTAGGATAATTTTCATCGAGTTAAACAAAGAAGGGATAGAAACACAAAAAAGGTGATAAGCCATATGTCATCCGATATGTAAAGTATAACAAACACAATGACATTGAAAATTATTGCAGAGAACAAATGATGTTATATTATCCATATCAAGTCTATGAGAATACGATCAAACACCACTACCCAACTTGGGAAGCTGCCTATGTTGCATTGAAATAAACTATTAATCAAAATGAGAAAAGTTTATATTTTCTCACACCTACATGGGGTGACATTGAACATGCAATGAATGCAACAGAAACAAAAATTGAGCGATTATTCAACACAAATAGCCTCAAAAGAATTGGAGTAGAAAGTACAAAAAATGTGAAATCCATAGATGACTAATATGAAAAATATGACTTCTAAGCCGGTTTATAATATTTTCAATGCACAAAGAATCTCAACCTACCATCCATGAGGCCATATGAAGTTGTTAAACAATGACATATACTAGAGAACGTAGAGTACTACAAGATTAGACGACAATTAAACAAAGGACAAGTAGCACTAATAATTGATATATTGACAAGAAAAACCTATAGGCCAAATGAACCAATTGATCTGTTCTTGACAAGAGGTTCAGGAATGGGAAAAGCACTTACAAGTAAAGCAATTTTCCAGTCCTTAGTATGTATGCACAAAAATACAATACCATACGACTCGTTGCAAATAAAAGGACTATTCACCGTGCATACAAAAAAAGATGCATTCAAAGTTGTTGGTGTTACAATGCACTCTGCATTTTATATTCCCTTTAACAAGATAGATTGTATTTCACTAAATAATGAAAATATAGACACACTGTCTAATTCTGATAACTTCATGTAGTTCTTATTGATAGGGCATCGCTCATTGGTGCAACAACTCTTTATCAAATCACGACTACGTTAAATCCTACATATGTCGACCTTGTACTTTGGCAATGTCTACATGATATTCTCAGGGGACTTATACCAAGCACATACCGAAGAGTCAACAAAAACATAGTTGCATATGAATAAAATGTCATCAATTACATACATCAATGCAAAAAAAAATATACATGCTTCATGAATGTGCTAAACATGATGAGATTAAACAGTCAGTTTGACAAAGATATCGCTTGCCATAGATGATTGCCTTTGGATCCACCTTTTACATACATATTCTTTCAAAACAAAGATGCACGTAGTCATAATGCAAAAATGATTTTGCTATGAGAAAATAACACTTAGTGCTATTGACAAATATGAAAATACTAAAGCAAATTATATTTCCTTTGAAAATGAAATATCACTACCATCAACAATAATAGTCAAATGGAATATGTTAGTTGAACTATACGTAGGAAACTATAACACTGAGGATGGACTAGTCAATGACCTTGAAGGCATCTTCAAAGCATATACAAGTAATAATAATGGGTTCGATGTTGTTTGGATAGAATTATAAGCCACAAACATTGGAAAACACCAAATAATCAAATTCCCTGAGCTATATGGAACAAATATATTACCAAATTGGACACCAATTTTCCGAATTGAAAAACCACTACCAATAGTTCACAACAAGTCACAAATCACAATATGAAAGTAATTTCCAATACAATTATATAGTGCAAGAATAATAGATCGAACAAAAGGACTAACACTAGATGGCCTTGCATTTTACCCAACTGGTGTGACATTGCATGGGATAGTCTATGCTATATTATCACATGTTAAAACTTTTGAATCATTATACTTGATTGAAAAACTAACACCAAAAAACTTTCATGTAAAGGCCAAGGTATCAAATGAAATGACATGACTAAAAACAATTGCACCACGGAAGGTAGAATTTGTAGAAAAAACAACCAACAGTACAAATATCTTATCAATTGCAACCCTAAACACACGTAGTATACATGCACATATTAATGAAATTGTGCAAGATATAGACTTCATGAACAATATGGTACTACGTTTTCAAGAAACACACTTTCACATTCCACCAAAAAATAAGCAATTAATTCCATTCAACTTTTCCATAGTAAAATTGAACTCACCCTCATTGACATGTACTTTGAACAACCAATTTTCTTAATGAACATATATGCAACACCATTTGAACAAGTATCTATAATAATTGAAATGATTAGAAAAGAAAAATCACAATCTACACATATTGATTTTGTCTTTCTAATCATTGATATTTGATCAAATATTGTTCGAAGAAAAACTATAGCATAGTACATGAAAACATAAAATTTGCATGAAATAGCAACTAAACTTTGTCCAAAATCAAGAACTATAACATATCATATTTGGACAAACCTACCCATTGAGCAATGTGAAATCAATGTCTCAAATGCTTATTGGTCCAATCATGACATAATTTATGTTTTTCTACACCTCTCTTCTACTTGAAACATCCCAAGTAGGTAAGCACATGCTCAAGACCATGTTTTTTTCGTCTTAAACTCTAGCACAGTGCATCAAAACAAAAAAAGTAGCAAGAAACAACAACTAAACTTTGTCCACAATCAAGGACTATAATAGATCATATTCGAACAATCCCACCCATTCAACAATGTGAAATCAAAGTCTCAAATACATATTGATCTAATCATGACATAATTTACGCTTTAATACGCCTCCCTTCATCTTCAAACATCTCAAGCAAGTAAGTACATGCTCAATTCCATTTTTTGTTTTCTTATCCACTTATGGTGTTTTTATGCATTCACAATTTCAATTAAACTACAATACGAGTCCTTTACAATATGTATTCATGCACTTACAATTAATGTCTTTATGCATTTATAATTTCAATTGATACTAATTATTAAATTGCAATACATTTTCTTACAAATACAATACACTTGTATTGTGATTTTATATAACCTAAAACATGAAAAGAATGCATGAAGATCCTCGAACAAAAGACACAATGCCACAATGGGAAAAAATTAGACACTCGCTATAGCAATATTCTTTAAATTTATTATCAAATATTTATGTTGATTCACATGCACTAAATGTTGATCAATAGGAACAAACACATAGATTGCAACCCCATAACAATTCAATACTTGAAAATCTTGAAAGTAGGAAGAGTATTCCATGGTGATGTCATTGTGGCATATAAAACAACTATTCATAAATCAGATATCACAGACTTAATGTGATTTAGACGATCCAAAAGGATAAATGAAAATTACACTAAATGTACCAAACAACCTGATCATGCAACATGAAATAAAATGTGTTATTTGTCAAGGAGTGTGCATCACATATTTCAAATCCCTCCTAAAATGATCTATGATCATGGAGATTGTAATTGTGTATTGGTCTTACATGATGCAAGCATATTAGAAACAATTGCATCCATTTGCAAAGATTATAGATTTCTACCAACTACAACAATAAGGGAAATTACATGTAATGCCCCCAACTAGGTTGGGTGGAGATATTACGTTTTTGCCCCAAATTATTGTTCCTTCTTAAGTTAATGTGTTGTTAACTTCTTATAAAATAGTTTACTCAATGAGGAATATTTTCAAACAGATAGAAAACTTCCATTACATAAGATATAGAGTAGATAACCTTGGCACCTTATTATGGATGGAAACTCTGAAAAATCAGTACAATGATAACTATTGGTTGTAATAATAGTTATAGAAAATGGTTAAGAACACAAGCTAATTGGCCGCCAAGCAACATCACAATCTACTACAAAAACAACACAAGAAACATGGAATAATGCCAATCAATGAAGCCCAAGGCTCTCCAAGCCCTACACTGCATTTCTCTTGTGACGTATGCTCTGCAAGTGGTCCTCCAACTCCTCAGAACACCTCTATGGATCTGATCTACTGCAAACCCCCAATTTACAGGGGTCCTCGTGTGACACCTGCAAGGTGTCTCGTGGGGCCTCGCGTGACGACCCTTGCTCAACCCGCGGGGATGCCTCCTGTTATGGTTGCACGAAACCCTCTAATATACGTAGATATGATAAATAGATCCCTCCTTAAACTCACTGAAAATACTTTTTATTAATTGAACTCTCTCTGAAACAAAATCAAGCACCAAAAATAACTCTAAGAGGACTCCAGATGAATCCCTTTCTTGTCTAGCTAGGGTGGATATTCCACCACCAAAACTAAACCTGCAATGGAAGGTTTTTTCACAAAACCCCAATGAAAATGTTGGCTACAAGAGCACTCAATAAGATATCAAACCATAATGACAATGGGAAGGGTTGCTCCTCTATTTATCCTTCCTTTGGACCTTCTAGATTTTTCCCCATTTTGACCAAATCCAATCTTTTTCCTCCAAATCCATTTAAATATAATTATTTATTTGATTTAATGTCACTTTTATGGTTTGTCCATCTTTTAACCTAGTGGCACCTCCTTGACTCTCTTTTTCCTTGTCGACTATAGCCTACGGGAGTCATATAGGATATTGAGTCACCCCTCCATCACGGTCAATTGGAAGAGGAAATTACAATCCTCCCTTCCTAAGATTGCTTGTCCTCAAGCAATTCCAGATCAGGGTGTTGTAAAATATGCTCTCATTCCCAGGTAGCATCTTTTGTAGGAAATCCTCTCCATACAACCAAATACTCTCGAATGACCATGCCCCTAAGTATATGTTCCTTGATGTCAACTATCCTCTCGGGGGCTAGAACCAACTGGCCTTCCTCATCCAGTGGACGAAAATCTGTCGAGGCAGTGACCTGTTGTCCCAATGCCTTCGAGGCATGATACATGGAAGGTATTGTGGATCCTACTTCCCTCTGGTAGCTCCAACTTGTATGCTACTTACCCAACTCTCCTTACCACCTTGTAGGGTCCATAAAAGTAGGGCTTAAGCTTCTCTGCACCACTCCTCTTCAGCAAAAATTGTCGGTATGATTGTAATCTAAGAAAGACGATATCTCCAACCTCAAAGCTACATTCTACCCTATGTTTGTCTGCATACATTTTCTATTGATTCTGAGTAGCCTGCAAATTTTCCTTCGAGACTCTTAAGATGTCTTGATTTTCCTGTAATGAGTCCTTCACCTTAGGAACTCTTCTCTCTCCAAACACAAAATCCAAAAAAGATGGAGCATCATATCCATACAATTCTGTGAATGGGCTCATCCCGATGGACATGTGATGAGTGGTGTTGTGGCAATGATCATTGAGATGCAACCATTTTATCCATGCTTATTGTATCCCTGACACATAGTTCCTTAGGTTCCCCTCAATCCATTTGTTGACTATCTCGTTCTCCCATCTTTCTTGGGATGATAGCTAGTGCTAGGCATCAACCATGTCCCAGATAACCTGAACAACTCCTACCAAGATGCACTGAGAAACATGTTATATTGGTCACTGACAATGTTCTTTGGAAGGTCATGGAGTCTGAGAACCTCCCTAAAGAATAGATATGCTACCTAATATGTGTTGTACTCCATAGGAATAACAAAGAAGTGCACATATTTGGTCAACATGTCCACTACCACGTAAATACAGTCCCTGCCCTGCACCTTTGGTAATCCTGTGAAGAAATCCATGAAGATGTTTTCCCATTTATGTTATGGGATCAGTAAGGGTTGGATCAGTTATGCAGGATGTGTGAACTCAGACTTGTTCTGTTGGAAAGTCATGCATTCCCTTACATGAAGAAGTACATTCCCTTTGATACCCATCCATGAGAATATCTCCCTAACATGCCTGTAGGTTTTAAGATACTCATGGTGCCCTGCCAATGGTGCATCATGTGATTCCCTCAAGATCTTATACTTGAGCAT
>CBVK0101992571.1:0-14131 GCA_900067695.1 Picea abies | reverse complement strand
TTTTTTTTTCAATTCCAAATTACAACAAAATCTCTCTTTACAAACCCCTGTGAGGGTGAGGACCAGAGTCAAACTTAGAAGTCTCATGTGGAATATTACATCACAAAAAGACAAAGAATACCAAGACCAAAATAAATGTTGGATCAACCAAGCCACAAATGCATCATTATCTTGAATCTGCAAAATAATTCTAATCAACACTAAAAATTAATTCAAAAATCAAATTAAAATTAATAGACTATCGAGACAAATAAATGACCTTTTGAAGCATGTCAAATATCTATGCTTCTTATTCTTTCTTCTTTCCACCTTCAATATTACCCTGCAATCAAAAAGAGAATTCAGCTCTATGTAATTCAAAAATGAAAGAATGAAGAATGAAATCTAACTTCAGAGCAAGAGAAAACCTTTCTCATAATTGTCTCTATATTTACTCATACATTTGTCCTTCTTTGCCTTCTTCTTTTATTCTTCAATAAGGTATTTCAAGTGGTTCAAGTACCTTTAGTTAGAAGGATAAATAATTTTAGTTAAGTAGGAAAAATTTATTAAATAATGATAAAGGTTAATAATAAATAATAACTAATAGGTGGGGACCCCATACGCATCTCTTTATTAGTTTAAATTTTCAATATTCTTTTGTTCCTCCATATTTAAATATGCATGTCATGTTATCTCATCATCATTTAATGTATATACATCCAACATCTCAAAAAAATGCCATAAATACACTTGTGCCTCCTTAAATATCAAAATTATTCCAAAAATAGATCAAGTCGTTTGTTGTCCCAAAATGTAAGTGTAAATATTCCCAATAGTCAAACCAAATAAAAGTACTGACATAACACAAATTCAGAAATTGTATTTTTTATGAAAGGTTGTCCTCGTCTGCTCGTTGCCTTCTGATGAAACCACCCTATGTACTTGTAAATATTCCTTGGAAGGTTTCTTATCTTCATTTGTGGACACTTCATGATGCATATCACCAAAGGTGATATTTCTTACTTCATCATGAGGTTTTAGAGGAAGGCACTTAATTGTATAAGAGGAGGCGTCTAAAGAAACTGAGCTAATTGAAATTGCAGGCCACTTTCCTCTACTTGGTTCAAAATCTATAGTTAAAGCTTTAATTTTTGGGGGCATATAAGTAGAGTGGACTTGTGAGGTTGTTGAAGCAATTTGTTGGATAGGTTGCACGAGATGGAGTGGTGGAGGTAGTGGTAGTGAAACAATGGGTCAACCATTGAAACAAGGTGGAGAATTAGGAATCACAGGATTCCAACCATCATTGGCCTAAGGTTCAGGCTGCATGGACACATGGGGTTGTACAGGAATTCCATAAATGTCGGGATGAGGCTACAAAGGAGGTTTGATGGGAGGTGGAAGAGGATGAAAATGTCCATGGCCAGCTAAGTTCAGAAAACCATTTTGTAGGAGTTGGTTGAATTCCTCATAATCAACACCGAAGTGGATATATAAAACAACGGCCTTTTATTTCTACTCCTTTGCCAACCAACATTTTGTCTTATCTTCCAATTTCCTCTATTTGCCCTTTTATCTATGTTTCCTCTATTATAATTTCCTTTGCTAAAGAAACCATCTAAATGATCATAAGACTTAGTTATTATATGCAACTTATAGCTAGTAAAAACATTAAATATTATCTTGCATAACATATAATTTAATGATGGCTCTTAGTTTACCAACAATCAAGCATACAAATAGAAAAGGGAAATTGAGGGAAAAGGAGGCAGTCAAGGAAGGATTTTGCGGTATCATTATCTTTTGCAAAAGTTGCATCTCTTATATCTCTACAAACTAATGATTATTGTTTACTTTGAACATGGGATAAGTAGTGAATATGGGAGAGATGATGCGGTTGTAATGAATGTAAAATTAAATCAGATGATAGGAATGTATGATGCATGCTTATAGTCTAGTTATATTAGTTTTCCCATAGTTTTTTCCAATATGCACCTGACTCACAAATCTATGTTCATTGACTTTTTGAACTTATGCCAAGTAACCATCAAATGAATTATTCTTGCCAAATTGCAAGTAGACTTCTTTCTTTTCTTTTTTTTTAACATTTTCTATCTATACAACAAGGGGAAAGAAACATGACATTTAAACGATATATGATTTGGAACTTCATGGAATAACTCTTGAAAAGTGAATCAATGAGGGGGTTTGGCCCTGTATGTATTATAGAGAATGAAAATATATTTACAAATGTTTTCCATTTCCAAAACTTTTTGCAGTCAACAAAAGGTCTTTCACATCAATTATATGTTTGAATATGCATATAACCCTTTCAACGGAACTTGCTTCTAGATTTTAATTCCAAGTAATGATAGCAGTTGATAAAACTGCATTTGATAGTTTGTATATCTTCATACTCAATATCATTGTTTTAAATATTGCATGCAACTCATTATGCTTACAAATTTGAACCAACAACATTTGGTTAAATAGACTACTTATGTGTACAAACATACATTTGGTTATATATATAATCCTTTTTTAAAGGGTCAACAAAAATCTTAATCGAAACCCAATTTCGTATACCAACTGGGTTCAAAAGTATCACAAGAATCATGCATCTCTTTTGAATAGCTTGATCCAATAAATCAAACAAAATATTAACTTCCGATTTTGCATGCAAATATTAACACTTTGTTTGATATTGAGAGAGCTTGAGTTTGAATCAACCTCACAAGAGGTCAAAACACATTATTGAAACCAACTATACACATTTATCATTTAAGCAAAAAGGTGTTTGATATGAGACTATCAGATCAAGGTTTCAAACCCGAATTTGGTCTTAGCAAAGGAATTGTATGCACCTCAAACCCAAAGTTGTCAATACCATGAATAAACCAAGTGTGACTGAGAGAATAAAATGCTTCAACTAAGTTCTGACTAATAAAACCCCAAGTTTTATATTTATGGGTTTTAATTCCTAGAATAATATATGATGAACTCAACAAAATATTTGCAATTACTCATCTCCAGTCACACAAATAGTTGAGTATTCATCCAACATGTCTCTTATCAAACTAAAATTTATGAGGAACCCAAATGAAAACAAGATAATTTGATCCTGAGTGGCTCATCTCCTTCATAAGCCAAACCAATAACTTTGTAGTTTAAAAGATGAAAAGTGAGTAAATGAATGCTACAAAATTTTGTTTAAACAATTCTTCAATAGAATGAGAGAATGGGGAAAGATAGACATGCTCAAAACTAGTTTAAACAAAGCCACCATAAACTATAATTGCAGATAAACCATATATTTGATGGAGAAACAAGCTAGTGTTTGCATACCTGTAACAAAGTGTTTAAATCCTTGTCAAAAATGGGTACCAACAGTTATCAAACCATCAGATTTGAGCTTTCTTATCAGGTTCAGGTTCGAACTGCTACCTCTCACAAAAGCAGTGAAAATGAAATGTTGAAATTCAAAGAATGAGGGTAGAATACATAGGGTGGTGGGTCATTCCCATGTCCTTTCACATTGAATGCATGGGAGGCTACACATTAACCCAAATCTTATGCAATCATAAACCTTGGCATGTCACATTTCCACTTTCCAACTAGTGTTAAGACAACCAACCAAAAACTAGAATAAATGCCATGTATGTAGGAGAGTCATGCGCCATATCCATACAAATCACATCAATAATTGTTATACCATCATAACCATCAAATGACGAACCAAATCACAACTAGGGTTTGTAAATCATTTAAACCGCATTTATGACATAAACCAAATGAAATCCATTGATATGTGTTGCTTGATGCGCCTAATGTATAATGCAAAATAAATATTGAATGGAAGTCCAAGCACACTTCATATCAGTGATCGAAAGCTCTTATATACCACATGCCATATGAATCTTAATATATTATCCTCTAAACAATACAACATTGTAATATGAAGCTCGAACATAACAATTTTATATGGTATATAATATACATTTGTTTCTTGTAATATATGCCTCTTAAACATGAAATGTGATGAAAATTGGAGAGTATGGGAGACATTTTCCAAATTATAACATTCATTCATATGGTTATAACATATAAATGCCTCTAGGATATAAACACAAGGTAGTGACACTTCATGAGCATAGCCTTGATTTTTTAATATTTTCAACCAAGCTAAGCAGAGCTCATAATCAGACTGGAGAAATAAAAATATCCACATCCATATGGTAAATATAGATTATCCTTTGAACTTATATGCCTATGCTATTGTCTCATGAATAATTAAAAATAAACCTTCTTTTCTTTTCACTTTAAGGGAGCCTCCACCTACTAATCATATTTATCATTATAAGCTTTTAGTATGCCTTGCAATTATTTGTAGGCTATATAACTAGTGGTGAGTTTTTGAGTCAACATTGTATAGGCACAATACTTGGAAAACATAAGAAAAAATAAAGTGAAGCCAAGGGGTTCCAAGAAAAAAGATCATTAGGAAGTTTCTAAGGAGGGGAAGAAGAAGTGAAAAGGAGGAAAATATAAGAAGAAAAAAACCACTACACATCAATGCAAAGATCCCAACAATCATTGCATTCATTGCAACATTTATGGCCACACCAAGGAAAAGTGTTGGAAACTACATCCAAAGATGAACCCAAAGAATTGGAAGAAGGATGGAAAGAACAAAAACCTTCTAGCCATAGATTTGAGAAATCATGTTGAAAGTAGCTCAGACGTGGATGAAAATATTGTATGCACGTCTATACAAAAGGAGGTACATATAAGTATCCTTCATCACCAAGAAGAGAAGGAGATGAACAAGCTCTTCCACATCAAGATTCAGGTCAAGAAGACCAAGTTATATGCTCTATTCGACTTTGGTTCATAGGATGATCTCATAGCAGCGGATCTGGTAAACAAGCTTGGATTGGAGGTTCATGATTGTCCTAGCCTATATCCATTGGGTTGGATAAACAAGGATGTAGATATCAAGGAAACAAAGAAGTGCAAGATTAAATTTGATGTAAGTGTTGATTTTATAGATGAAGTAGAATTGGACGTAGTATCATTGGATGTATGTGGAGTAGTGTTTGGAAGCCCCTACATGTATATGAGGGATGCCATATTCATGTGGAGATCCAACTAGTACTGCCTCATCAAGGATGGGAAATCCTTCATCATCAACATGCACAAATGAAAATAAAAACTTTCATTGGTAAATGCCAATCAAGCTAAGAAATTGAATAGTTCTAGCAAGAAATATGTTTTATTGTTTCTAAGAGAAAATAAATCTGATGAAGAGTCATTAAAAGTAAAGAAATCCCTTGAAGGGTGTACTAAAGAGTGGAAACATCAGTTGGAAGAGTTTATACAAGCATACACAGGAGTGTTCCAAGAGCCTAAATGGATACCACCTAAGAGGGAAGTGGAGCACAAAATATAATTATTGCCAAACTCCCCTTTGTCAAGTATTGGGATGCATAGACAATTCGTTCTGGAAGAAAACAAAGTACAGAAACCATTGCAGTAGCTATTGGAGTAGAGTGTGATTCAACCAAGTACCTCACCTTGTGGTTCACCCATCATAATTGTTCCAAAGAAGGATGGGACTTGGAGAATCTGTATATATTATAGGGCATTGAACAAGATTACATTGAAAAATAAATACTCTCTACCAAGGATCGATGATTTGTTGGACCAACTGCAACATGCCAAGTACTTCACTAAGCTGGATTTGAAATCAAGATATCACCAAGTACAAGAAAAATAATAAGATACCTAGAATACTTCCTTCAAGACAAGGCATGGTTTGTATGAGTGGTTGGTTATGCCATTTGGTTTATGCAATGCACCAACTACATTTATGATACTAATGAATGATGTTTTATTCTCTTTTCTAGATTCATTTGTTATTGTCTATTTGGATGATATATTGGTTTGAAGTGCTTCATGCGAGGAGAACATCTCACATCTTATGCAGGTGTTAGAGACCCTGAAGAAGCACCAATTTCTAGCCAACCTCGAGAAATGTGAATTTTCTCATCAATATTTGGTGTATCTGGGGTATGTCATTAGTGGAAGCGAGCTCAATATAGATCCCTCCAAGATGGAGGCCATCTTAAAATGGCCAGTTCCTACGAATTGCAAAGAAATTAAGAGCTTTTTGGGGGAAATAGAGTACTTGTGGAAGTTCATAGCTTCATTTTCAGTAGTAGTTTTACCACTCCACTCAACAACAGAGGGTAATAAGAGTTTCGAGTGGGGGAAGAATCAACAGAAGGCCTTTGATGATCTTAAAAGAAAGACTACTCTAGCATCAATGCTCACTCTACCAAACTTGTAGAAGCTCTTCGAAGTGGATACAAATGTGAAGGGGTATGCCATGAGAGTAGTTATGATGTAGGGAGGAAGGCATGTTTGCATGTAGGCTTCACATTTTTGACCAATATCTTATCATGTTCATTCATAAAGGGGGTTTTTAAATTGTGAAAAATAAATTCAATATATTGGGTATTGGGGGGAGGATGTAACGTATCGGGGAGTTTATAAGTATTGGGACGTATGAAAAGGGATATCTAGTAAAAATAGGGGTTTCTCTTATTGGAAAGATGTATTGTGAAGGGTGTTCAACATAAGGATTTTTGGAGGTATTTATCAATATCTGGTGAAATTAGGGGTATTCTTTAATATCCCATGAACGGAGGTGCTATGTCATAGGTTCATTGAGTGAATACCCCATGCTTGTTTTGTACCATTTTGAAGTATTTCATGGGGAGGTCCTCAACTACCCTAGTTATGACAATGAGCTCTATGCCCTGGTACAATATATCAAAAAGTGGAAGCATTATCTATTGGGAAAGGAGACCAACATCCACACATATCACTAGTCACTCCAGTATTTGCAAGCCCAGAATAAGTTACAACAAACAAAGAACTACAAATGGATGGGGTTCTTACAATGATTTCATTTGGTCATAAAGTATAATAAGGGTAACACAAAAAATTTGGTGGACATGCTTTCACATCCAACCACATCAAATATTACAGCTTTGGGAACTCTGATGCATATGGATCCTTTTACCCATGATGCATACAAAGAGGAATACACAAAAGATGAGGAATTCAAGGAGGTGTTTCAACAACTATAGGGTCAAATTCATATAGAAGAAGGTGATAACAATGATGACTATCATTTCTATAATGGTTTACTCTACAATGTCGAAAAGCAATGTGTCCCTAAAGGTGAACCATTTCATCTTATCAGATAGGATCACACCTCCAAGGTTGCAGGACATTTTGGTGTTGGGAAGATAGTTTCCAACTTACAAAGGTATGTATACTGACCCAGAATGAAAGAAGATGTAGCATAATATATTATAGGATGTATACTTTGTTGTACCAACAATCCTAGTAACAAGAAACAATATTTATACCATCCCTTACATGTACCCACTTGACCTCGGGAATGTATTTCCATGCATTTTGTGGGAGGTTTACCAACAACTAGGAAGGGACATGATTATCTCTTTGTGGTAGTTTCCATGTTCAAAAAAATATGAATTCACATGCCTTGTAAAAAGACCACCAATGGACAAGAAGAAACAAGTAAGTTCTTTTAATATTTCTAGGTGCACTTTGGGATAACAAGGAGCATCATCTTAGATAGGGATACCAAATTTGTCAGTGCATTTTGGACTACAATGTGGGAGAAGATGGACACTTAGTTGAAGAGGTCTATAAAATTTTGTCCACAAACAGATGGGTGGATGGAAGTAGTGGATATGAATTTGGTGTAGCCTTTGAGGGGTTACAATAAAAAGCATCCAAATACCTGGGATGAAAATATGATCTATATACAACACTCTTATAATAGAGCAGTCCACACTTCTACTGGTAAGTCACATTTTGAAACTTACTTTGGATATTTTCCACCTTCGCCATTAGATGTTGTATATGGAAAACAACTAGGAGTGAGGGAGAAACTCATAGGAGGTGCATTAAAGGCATAAAAAATTGTTAAGAATATCAAGTATATCCTTTTGCAAGTATAGGAGACACTAGATAAGTCACAGGAAAAGTACAAGTCTAGACATGACCAACACATAATAGAGAGAACATTTAGAGTTAGAGACAGAGTATGGTTACAATTCAATAAGGAAAGACTCCAGGGTCTTGTTAAGAAGATCAATCCTATGTGATATGGTCCTTTTAAGGTATTGGAAAAGGAGGGAGATAATTCCTATAGACTAAGTCTACCCACATACATGTGCATTTACTTAGTAGTGAATGTGGAGAATCTAAAATTCTATGACCCCTCCTTATTGGATTAGGAGGAGGACCAGGTCCTACCTTCCATAGAGTATTTAGCACCATATGCTCAAGTAGAATATGCAGAGGACACAATTTAGCAAAATTAGTCCAGAACTACAAGATAGGGCCAGCATGACCTTTGTCATATTGGGTTGAAAGGACAACTTCCAAGCAAAGCAAAGTGGTACTCAAGGGAGAAGTTAGATAAAAAATTTCCTCACCTCATTGAGTAAATATTTTGGGGACCAAAATCCTCCCTAAATGGGGAGGTATGATCTTCTCACATTATTTTTCATCTATCTCAATGCTTTCGAAGTGGAAAAAATAGGATGAATTAGCTTGCAGGGTCATTTTAGTGGCAGGTTCGAGTTTGGAAAATTAGGGTCTAGAACCTTATGGATTCATTTTGAGGCATTAAGAATAATTTTTGGGTTGTATGGGTCTAATACTTGTGAAAAAACCCTTGATGATGTTCTACACTCCGAGACGTTTCCAACGGTCTAGACCGTGTGTCAATCAGACCTCGTATGTAAACATTATGCATCTTTCAAGTTGACCTATCATGTCGACCACCATGGTACGAGAGGATTCCATGTCAACCCTCGTTACTCATGCATATGGGTCTAGCCATGTGAGTAATTTCAAGAAGATTCTAGAAGGTTCAAAACCTTATCACAATTGAAGGATGAGGAAGTCAAAATCTTAACCCTAGACAGCTATCAAGCTATGTTAAATATCTGGTCGCTAGGAGGATAATGGGTTCCATTCTATGTTATTGTATTTTTTTCCATAGTAGAGTAGAACAACTGGGAGTGAGAAATTAGAGAGTATTACAGAGGGGTTTAATGTTTTATAGTATCCTAACAGGCCACAAGACTCAAGTAACTCCATTGAGAGTTCCTTCTCCTTGGTACTTGCATTATTTCCATAAAACAAAAAAGAGAGCAGATCAACCTCACCCTTTAGTTGGGTTTTCTCCCGTAAGGGTTTCCCAAAGAAAATATTGGTGTTATTTCATGGATGTTGTGTGATTTTATTTTACTGTTCTCTATTTTATGCATTTTATCTATTTCATGCATAAGCAAAAAATCAGTAACTAAATATTTTGGAATCTAAACGAATGTAACCTTCATAGTGTAGATCTCATTTTTATTTATGATATATATTATGACAAACTGTTCCAATGGAATATCCATGAAAATTTACAAATCATATTGATATCGGAGCAGGTTTTCTTTTGGGTATTTGTGGGAAGTTTCAAGATCCAGGAATTGGCTTAAAGAGAAGTTGCAAAAACCATAGCTATGGTAGAAATTATATTCATAACAACCATCGAGATCTAGCAGAAGAGAGATTTGAGAGGTTTGAAGCATAGGTCATCGATGTCAACCAAAATATGGATGCTCTAGCAAGCAAGCTCAGATCATTCGGACATGATGGAGGCTCTAACTCAGAGATCAAATCAGAGGGGAAATCGGTAGATCATGAAGACCCATGAAAGGAGTCACGGAAAGAACCCAAGATAGAGTAGTCAAGTTTGAGTGTCGTTAACCCTTTTTTATCCCCCATTCCTAGGGTTAACTAAGGAGATGGTGTCTTGAGGCCCTTAGGTTGCATATATGGAGTACTGAGAGGAAGATAAGCGAGTAGGGGCCCCTATCATACCACACAACACCATCCAATCAATGGCAACAATGACCATCACACCCAGCTTGACCCACAAAGGAAAACAAGTATTTGTTTATGAGGTAACAAATCCAGTATTTTGGTCAGTGTCATTTTAATATTTGGAGCATTTGAACATGTTTCTATGGATCCTTTCTTGATTTTGAAAACATTTTCTTGGAAATTATGTTTTCTTCCTTATTTCACCTTGGTGAGTGTCATGATTTCCTAGTAAGTGGCCACTCTTAGGGAAAGGGTTTCTACTGGGGGGTATCCTTGAAGGGTCATCATACCATTCCCAGTCAAACTTGCAACCTTCCATCACTTATTCCTCTGTGTTTGCTTATATTTTAGATTTTGGGGCTTATTGACCCAAAAAGGGCATGTAGCTCATTTCATGGGAAGAAGGGGCCACTAGGCTTGGAGGTTCCCTAACAAAAACATCATCTAATAAAATATCACCCTAGGATCCTGAGAGCAATGAAACGCTTCTCAAAAAATTAAGGGACCCATAAAATAAATAACTAATTAATTAATAACACTTTCCAAGGTAGAGCGTTTGTGAGCTATGCATTTCCTTTTTAGTGCCCCTTATTATCTTCAACTTGGAAAGGAATGTGAACCAAGGTCGAGCATATGTGGGCTATGCATTTCCTTTTTAGTGCCCCGTATTTTATTCAAATTAGTGACACATGAAAAATAAATGGCTAATAAAGGGCTTGGAAAAATATGATTTAAAAACAAAAAGAGGAAAAGTATGTGGCTAGCCCTCAAAAAAGGCGCAAATAATTGAGACAATATGATCCCTTGTATGTCGTAAAACCCCATACCTAGAAGTCTAACCACATCCACCTAAAATTCACTTCCTGACTTAGAAAGTTTTATTCTTGGGAACTTCCCCTACTTGAGGAATTGGTTCACCCAATAGGGAATTATGACACCCTTCATCATCAATGCACACAAAGGTAAATCAAAATTTTCATTAGCAAGTGCTAATCAAGATAAGAAATTGATTAGTTCTATAAAGGAATATGTTTTATTGTTTCTAAGAGAAAATCAGTCTAGTGAAGAGTCATTAAAACTAATGAAATCCCTTGAAGGGTATACTAAAGAGCATAAACATTATTTGGAGGAGTTTCTACATGAATATAGAGGATTATTCCAAGAGCCTAAGGGAAACCACCTAAGAGTGAAGTGGAGCATGAAATCCATTTATGTACAGACTCCCCCGAGCCGAATATTGGGTTGTATAGACAGTCTGTTTTGGAAGCAAATGAAGTAAAGAAGTAGTTGTAGCAGTTGTTGGAGCAGGGTGTGATTTGATCAAGTACCTCACCTTGTGGGTCACCCATCATAATTGTGCCCAAGAAGGATGGGACTTGGAGAATTTGTATTGATTATAGGGAATTAAACAATATTACATTGATGAATTGATACCCTCTGCATATGATTGAAAATATGTTGGACCAAATGTAGCATGCCAAGTACTTCACTAAGATAGATTTGAAATCAGGATATCACTAGGTATGAGCAAAAGAAGAAGATACCTAGAGGACCACCTTCAAGGCAAGGAAAGGTTTGTATGAGTGGTTGGTTACGCCATTAGATTTATGCAACTCACTAGATACATTTACAGGACTAATGAATGATGTTTTATGCCCTTATCTAGATTCATTTGTTATTGTCTTTTTGGATGATATATTGATTTATAGTGTTACCTGGGAGGAGCACATATCACATCTTATGCATGTGTTAGAGATCGTGAAGAAGCACCAACTATTGGCCAACCTCAAGAAATGTGAGTTTGTTCAACAGTATTTGGTGTATTTGGGCCATGTGATCGATGGAGGAGAGGTCAATATAGATCACGCCAAGATGGAGGTCATCCTGAAATGACCAGTTCCTACAAATTGCACAAAATTTAGGAGCTTTGTTGTGATAGCACAATACTTGTAGAAGTTTATAGCTTCATTTCTAGTACTAGTTGCACCACTCCATGCAATAACAATGAGCAGTAAGATTTTCCATAGGTGGAAGAATCAACATAATGCCTTTGATGATATTAAAATAAAGATCATTCAAGAACCAATGCTTATGCTAGAAAACTTGTAGTGGCCCTTCAAAGTGGAGACATATGGTAATGGGTATGCCATGGGAACAATCCTGATGTAAGGAGGAAGGCATGTTTGTTGATGCTTTTGTAGCATTGAGAGGCATTCCCACAAGGGGTCATGGTTTCAAGCATTTGGGAATCTTTGTTGGAACCATATCACATATTGGTTTTAGTAAAAATGCTCAGGGGATGAAATTGGGGCCTCATGGACTTAGTGATGGGTTTTGCGGGCTTGTGTTGGGTTTTCACACCCACAACGAGGAACAAAATATTCTAATTAATTGTTGATTTTATAAGGGTTTCCTAAACTCACTCATAAGACTCTTATATAAGGAGAGGAAATATTGTGAAAAATCTCATTATGTCATTATGGAGTTAGCATAAGTGAGAGTGCACTTGTGCTAGGAGCTTGGAAATTTCAGCAAGGGAAATTATGCAATTGTGACCAATCTAGCCTAGGTTTCTTGGAGTTTTTTGTTTCTATTTCCACCAAGGAAGGCTTCTATTTTCCCAACCAAGAGAGGACACATGTGTGAGTTTGCACGTGTGAGAAGAAGAGGAGAAGTAGTTGTACAGGAGGAAAGAGAAAGGTTGCACGTGTGAGCAGATTGGATAGTCGCACGTGTGGTACAGAGCATTTTGTACATTTCATATAGGGCACGTGTGTGATTGTTGTACAATAGAGAAGGACAGGCCACACGTGCTCTTTTTGGGGCTTTTTAGTAGTTTGTATAGGTTGATGTTAGCAAGTCATACGAGTGTCTACAACAGATTTGTGGGAAGAGGATTTTCCAGGTAATTTGTTGATTTTGTATTTGCTAAAGAGGACTAGGTTGTCCTCAGTTTTTGGTGAATTTGTCACTATGGAGAAGGCTGATTTTTTCCTTCAAAAAAAAATCTGAATTTGATGTTTACAGAACAAAAAACTTGTGTCTGAAATGTGTGGATGATTTAACTCAAATATTGTTGTTGGCTCTATTGTAATTTTCTGTCATGATTTCAATGTAAAATTGTTCAGTAATAATAGCTAGAGTTTATTGTTCGATCACTAGGAAGTAATTTTCAGATCTAAAATTAGTCCCATAGAATTGCATGTGAAAATTGATATTGTACCAGAGCTAAGGAGGAGTGTACTCTCTGTCTCAAAGATTGAGAAGAAGGGATACCATATATTGTTTCTAGATGGACATGTGTTATTTGTGCCCATAAGATCTAGCTTCAGATCAGCTATAGTTCTTGGATTTAGAGAGGGAAACCTATATAGGCTGAGGAACCAGCCTATGCGAGTTGTTTCCATACATAGCAAAGAGACAGATGAGGAGGAGAAGGTAGATCCACTAGTGGTACAGGCTCAGAGAGAGCCAAATTTCAGAGGGAGTCGTCTCCTAGGGTCTAGTGGGGAGGAGTAGCATCCCATGGCAGTTCATAGGAAGTTGGACTTTAGAGGGATTCATCTCGTAGGGTCTAGTGGGGAGGAGTAGCATCCCATGACAATTCATAGGAAGTTGGACTTTAGAGGGGTTCAGTGGGCTCAGAGGGAGAATCACTCATCTAGAGGAAGTCTACCTTTAGGAACATATGGAAGAAAGGAATCTTCCAAGAAGGTGTCATAGGTTGAGGAGGCTAGACAAGAGGCTCTAAAGAAGGAGGATTCTAAGAGCAGTGTATCCTCCATGGAGGACCCATTTGATACAACAGGTTTTTCCTCAGTGACAGAGGGAGAAATCGTTCAGGTGGATTGGCAAGTAGGATTTGCTTCAGTAACAAAGGGACCATTCATTCCGGAGGATTGGAGTGTAGTTGTGGTAATAGATCTGGTATGGGAGATAGAGGTACTTCTTGGTGATGGAGGATGGAATGTCTCCCTCACTAAGAGAGAGTGTTGAGTCTTTTGTACCATCGAGAGGAATTCCCACAAGGGGTCAGTGTGTCAAGGATGTGGGAATATCCATTGGAAATATATTACATCTTCATTTCAATAAAAAATGCTCGTGGGATGAGGTTGGGGCCTTATGGTCTTGGTGATGGAATTTGTAGGCTTGTGTTGTGGTTTCA
>CBVK0101992543.1:0-15328 GCA_900067695.1 Picea abies | reverse complement strand
TCAAAAAGATCCTTCAAAAGATGAAAAACACATATATACATATGGAAAACATGTATAATAACCGTCATGAAAATGATCATATCTCAAGCCCAACAACCTTCTTTTCAATTGTCCAATGCTCCTTCCCTAGTTTTGATGTATACTTGCCCAAAAATCCCATTGCATGTGCAATGTTCGGTCTAGTATATACCATTGCATACATCAAAATGTGAACAACACTAGATTAGAGAACACAAGACATGTCGCCTTCCCCTTCTTGTGTCTTGGTATACTAATATATGGATAACTTTACACCTACAGGAATGGGGACCTTCATTAGTTTAGAGTCCTTCATATTAAACCTCTAAAATATTATCTTAACATAATTCCTTTGATTCAGCCATAGTTTTCTATTTTCACTATCTCTTTTAATTGATGTACCCAAAATAAAATTTCCATCTCCAATATCTTTCATATCAAATTTAAAACAAAATTAGGTTTTTACCTCTTTGATCATTTCCTGGTTGTTTCCAATTAGCAACAAATCATCAACATACACCACCACATAGATAAAATGAACTCCAACTAATTTGAATTACACATAATGATCATATTTTTTCCTTGTGAAACAAAGTCTCGAAAAAAAAGTATCAAAATTTTGATACCACATCCTTGGAGATTTCTTTAACCCACACATGGAATTTTTAGCTTGAAAACCAACTCTTTCTTACCCTTCACTACAAAACCTTCTTGTTGTTTCATGTAGATTTATTCTTCAATATACCCATGTAGGAATGATGTATTTATTTCCATCTGTTCTACTTCAATATCAAAAGCAACAAGAAAAAACAAATAAATCTAATAGAAGTCAATTTAGCAACATGAGAAAATATGTCACCAAAATCAATTCCATGTACTTGGGAATATCCCTTTGCTACTAGGTGATATTTATACTTCTCCACTTTACCTTATGCATTCAACTTCTTCTTAAACACTCGTTGTCTACCAGAAATATTTCTTCAAGTTGACAACTCAACTGGATCCCAAGCCTCATTTTTATCCAAGGCTGCAATTTCCTCAACCATGGCCTTCTTCTAGAGTTTACCTTCCTATGAATCCACTTCCTCCCTAAAATTTTTGGGATCATCATCAGTAATATACAAAGGAAAATTAGAAAAAAAATTAGGCGGAGAATACATTTTGTGTTGTCTTCTTTCTCCAACCCATCTCCTTAATACTAGAGTATGAGTTTCTTCTTCTTCTTCTTCTTGTTCTTCTATTGAGTTAATTTATTAACCCTCCAAATCAAACTATATTCTCTCCAATTCCTTTTATTTTAGTGGGGATTCCTATTTGGGAACATCTTTAACCTCTCTAAAGACAACATCTCAACTATAGACAACCTTTTTAGTTTTTGGATTCCAAATCTTATATCCTTGTATACCATCTTATAACCAATAAAGATACACATTTTAGCGTTATTATCTAGCTTACTCATATTTTCCTTTGGAACATGTACATAATTATCACAAAAAAACACTCTAATATGTTCAAGAAAGGGTTTCTTATCATTCCATTCCTCATGTGTATTTTTATCCACCAACACTAATGAGGGTGATCTATTTACCAGGTAACATGCAATACCCATTGCCTCTACTCAGGATTTGTGTCCTAACCTGACACCACTAAGCATCGTCTTTTATTTTTCCATAATAATCATATTCATCCTTTATGCAACCCCATTATGTTGAGGTGTGTATGGAGTAGTCCTTTTCCTTTCCATACCACACTTCTTACAAAATTCCTTGAATTCATTCCCACAAAAATCTACACCATTATCTATCCTAAACACCTTTATTTTCTTCTCTATCTAATTCTTGATAAGAGCCTTAAACTCTTGAAATTTACAAAATACCTCATATTTATTTCGGAGGAAATAAATCATCAATGGATGAGACATAGTACATAGATTTACCTAGTGATGGAATAGGAATATATCCAAACACATCACTATGTACTAACTCTAAGACCCCCTTTGCTATTGTAGAACGAGATGAAAACCTTACCTAATTTTTTTTACCATATATTAAATGTTCATAGAAATCAAAACCTAATGTGCAATCATACATACCTTCAACCATACCTTTATCATGCAGTGCTTGAAGACCCTTCTCTCCAATATGTCCCAGTATTTGATGCCACGACATTGTATCTTCTCCAAAGATCGTAGGGATTTTGTCTTCTTCACCCCATAGGAAAAATAGAATTGTTACACCCATTCATGATTGTGCTTCCCAATATCTTGTATAGATTTCTATTGTGAACTCCCCTCATCAACACCATTTATCCCCAAGCCATTTTATAGGTTTCCTTTTCAAACACAACATGTACACCTACATCACTCATATCACTTACAAATATCAAGTTTCTATCCAACTTTGGAATGTGCAAAACCCTATGGAGTGTTCTAATCCTTCTGTCCTTGAGTTGCAACTTAACCTTTCCATTTCCTTTGATTCTATCTTTCAAGTCATATCCTATGAAAATGTCACCTCCATTATACCTTTGATATTCACAGAACCACTCCCTTTGGGGAGTCATATGAAAAGAAGCACCTGAATCAATCAACCATACATCATGATATACATGTGTGCTTGAAGAAGCCAAGTACACATCCTGTCTTTCTTCTGAAGAGGATTTCCATTATGTGGAAGAAACATCATCATATCCCTTCCCTCTCTCAACACTTTCTGATCTTCAATCCTTCTTGAAATTCCTAGATTTACGACGTTTCCAACATTTCTTTAAGGATTTTCCTGTAGATTTATATCTAGCCTTTAGATCTAGATCAACCACTCAATGAATTATTTTTATTTCTATCAAGGGTATGTCCTCTTAGAGATAAGGAATCCATACTTTGGATACACTCATTTTCCTCCTCATTTACTTCGACAACAAGGATGAAAATGCATCATCAAACTTTAATTTGGTCACATTGATACCAATAGATACAACCAGACTATATCATGAATATGAAAATGAACATTGTAAACCAATACACTTGTCTTCATCTAAAATTTTAATATCCATAGACAACAATCGACTTACCACAATATTGAAGGAATTTGGATGCTCTGTCACTGATTCTCCATCATTCATTCACAGGAAGTACAACTTCTTTCGAAGGAAAAATTTATTTACTAAGGAATTAGACTAATACAAAGCCCCTAAATTATCCCATAAATCCTTGGTTGTAGCATTCACAGGAAGTACAACTTCTTTCGAAGGAAAAATTTATTTACTAAGGAATTAGACTAATACAAAGCCCCTAAATTATCCCATAAATCCTTGGTTGTAGCTTCTCCTGAGACATTCAGTAACACTGAATTTGAAATATAAAACCAAATTTCACAGTTTTCCATCCTATCCAACTTCATCCAATATTATGTTTACATACCTGTAGGTGAAATACCTACATCAATAGAAACACGTTGATATTTTCCTATCAAAAGATCCTCCATATTGGGATTCCATAGATAAAAACATTGTCCATTAAATTTGTTGATACTGATCTTATAAGCACTCACCGTTTTATTTCACCAAAAGAATCACCACTGCAGAGCTCCCATTGAAACGTGGTTTAATACATACCCAAGATAGTCGAACCCTTAGAAACAAAGTCATCCCCCTGAAGCCAATGTATTGTCTGATACCAAATGTAGGTTTTAAACCTTTAAAATATGGCAATGCATACATAGATTCATTATAAAACATAAAGAAAACAATAGCATTCACACATTGTACTAACAATTTTACCATGGAAACCCTTGACCAGGAAAACCAACAAATGTTTAGACCCGCACCTCTAACTCTCATTTTTATTAAATTCACCATTATGATACAATATATAGGCTCCTATGACATCCACAACCATAATCCATTGACCAAGATTAGATTCCTTGATCAGAATTACATTATAATGGGTTGAAAAACCATTGGTTGAATAACATGAAAGACGGGAAAAAATGGATGAAAACAAAAACCAATTTTTTTTTCTCATGTGCTATTCCCTTGAACCCCCAAACAAGGGGGTTTGTACAATACCCCCTTACTCCCATTACAATGTACAATACATGGGATAATAATACAAAGGATATAACACATACCTATGTTTTGATCCTTGGTTGTGGGTGTGTGGGTAAACCCCATTTCCTCTTTTTTTTCATTTCGTTTTTTGAATTTTTTTGGAGATTTTGTTTTTTTCATTACTTTCCGTGTAGTGTTTGCATGAACTAGGTGTCAGAAAACACTCATATCTTCTTCACAGACCAATTCAAAACTGTCCAAAAACCCTCATGTGCCAACATACTTTCCAAGGTCATTAAGTTCCTTGACCAATGCACCTTTTAGCCTATTATTTTCAATGGAAAACGTCGCAACAAGGGGTAGTATCTCCATTGCCAATGCAAATTTCCAAGTGAGTTTCTACAAGGGTTCTTGAAACTTGTTTTTTAGTTTTTAGGGTTTTATTCTAGCTTTTAAGGTGTTCCTTAGGACCTATAGGTTTCTTTTTGAATTGTTTTTCTGTAGCTTAGGCATTTTCTTAAGAAATTCATTAGAATTGAGAAGAAAACCCCGTAGGGTTTCTAGCACCTTTTCTATCCATATTTTGTTTGTATTGTACTTTCAAATTTATGTTACAATATTAGTAGAATTAGAACCCCACATTGTTGGTATTTCATTAGGAATTTCGTTTTACATAGAAATTGGATGAATAAAATCATCACCCTTCACTTGATATTTTTCCTAGAGTTAGATTTGTGTGAGAAGCCATATCCTTTATTTTTTTAGCTTAATTTTTTGCTCTCTTTATAGTTGTAGGTTAGTTTTCTTTGTTGTTTTATATTTCCATTTATTTCATAATTGAAAAGTCTCTTATTTTACTTACCAATAGAGGATTTCTTTTTTGAATTTGTTTGCTTGTGAGCCAAAGGGTAAAATATATTGTTTTTATTTTGAAATTATAATATTTGCAAGTACATTTAAGTTTTGAAATTTAACTTAGATAAGGAACAAGTCATTTCATTTTAGTACTTCTCTTGATTATTTACTTGCTAATTAGTTTAGATTTCAGTTAATTGCAATTTACTTTCATTTACAAGCATTATTTTTTCAATTTGGTCACACCACATGTGTACACATCCCACACCTTAAAGTTTATGCTTGGTTCATGTCACCAAGATCATCCTAATAACTAACCCTCAACAAATATAAGCTCACTTGGAAAAAAAAACAATATTGTGTTTAGGTTAGGACTCTGGGATATGCATACAAATACTTCCCCTCATTCATCTCACATTAAACATCAAGGTTGACTATTGGGGAAATTTTCAAATCCTTTCTAATGGACATAGTCTCAACCCATATAGTATCAGGCACACTCTCTCAGAGTGAATAATGCCAAGTTTTAGACTAGATGTATGAATGGGAATCCTTTCTCCTGTATTACTGAATATCCCCAGACCATTAGATTTCATCTTGAAGGTAAGGAAACCTATTACACATTTATATGAAGAGGTATCTTAGTGGCCATTATACTAGGTATCCTTATCTTGGTGGCTATCGCAGGAGGGGGGAGAACCTGAGACTAATTTCTCTAGTCCATTGGGATTTCATCACTCAATGTATACTAGTTATAATTGTTTCTTTCATACCTTCACTCATCAACATGGGGACCTTAATACCCTTATTTTTGGTTGATTGGAAGGCCTTTATCTGTAAACTAGGTTTTGTTTGAGCATATGTAGTTTATCTTATAGGCTAGAGCCATTTCTCTTTATAGGACGAAGTTGCCTGAATTAGGCTATATTTCTTTCTATTAAGACACACTTATACCCACTTGTTGCACCACATGAGCATGCAGTGTGTGTATTCATTGTAGAAACTTATGTAAATAAAGTATGTAAATGGTTTTGAAACGTCCAATGTTTCGAGTCGATACTCGACCCATCATCATGGACAATGAAACATTAGTGATAAGAAAGAGTATGTTGGAGAGTAGATATAAAGGGTTAAAATAAATAGCCATTGAAAAAGGACCCTTGTGCATAAGAATATACTACAAATTATTTAAATTAACTCAATATTGAGGGGATGTTATAAATAAAAAAATTATGACTAAGAGAGACTCTGAATCAACAAATGGTTAACATGGAAGGGGAAAGGAATAAAGTGATAATAATTAGGCTATATTTCTTTCTTTTTTGAATTTGTTTTCTTGTGAGCCAAAGAGTAAAGTATATTTTTTTTATTTTGAAATTATAATATTTGCAAGTACATTTAAGTTTTGAAATTTAAGTTAGATAAGGAACATGTCATTTCATTTTAGTACTTGTCTAGGTTATTTACTTGCTAATTAGTTTAGATTTCAGTTAATTGCAATTTACTTTCATTTACAAGCATTATTTTTTCAATTTGGTCACACCACATGTGCACACATCCCACACCTTAAAGTTTATGCTTGGTTCATGTCGCCAAGATCAACCTAATAACTAACCCTCAACAAATATAGGCCCACTTGGACAAAAAAACAATATTGTGGTTAGGTTAGGACTTTGGGGATATGCATACAAATAATTCCCCTCAGTCATCTCAGAGGTTGAATATTGGGGAAATTTTCAAATCCTTTCTAATGGACATAGTCTCAACCCATATGGTATTAGGAACACTCTTTCAGAGTGAATAATGCCAATTTATGGAATGGATGTATGACTGGGAATCCTTTCTCTTGTATTAATGAATATCCCTAGACCATTAGATTTCATCTTGAAGGTAAGGAAACCTATTACACATTTCTATGAAGAGGTATCTTAGTGGCCATTCTACTAGGTATCCTTATCTAGGTGGCTATCGTAGGAGGGGGGAGCACCTAAGACTAATTTCTCCAGTTCATTGGGATTTCATCACTCAATGTATCCTAGTTATAATTGTCTCTTTCATACCTTCACTCATCAACATGGAGACCTTACTACCCTTATTTTTGGTTGATTGGAAGGCCTTTATCCATAGACTAGGTTTTGTTTGAGTAGATATAGTTTATCTTATAGGCTAGATCCATTTCTCTTTATATGAAAAAGTTGCTTGAATTAGGCTATATTTCTTTTGATTTAGACACACTTATACCCAGGTGTTGCACCATATGAGCATGCAATGTGTGTATTTGTTGTAGAAACTTCTGAAATAAACTATGTAAATGGTTTTGAAACGTCCAATGTCTCGAGTGGAAACTCCACCCATCATCATGGACAATGAAATCTTAGTGATTAGAAAGAGTATGTTGGAGAGTAGATATAAAGGGTTAAAATAAATATTCATTGAAAAAGGACTGTTGTGCATAAGAATACACTACAAATTATTTAAATTAACTCAATATCGAGGGGATGTTATAAATAAACAAATTATTACTAAGAGAGGGTGTGAATCAATAAATGGTTAACATGGAAGGGCAAAGAAATAAAGAGATAATAATTAAGGAGAAATTAAACAAAAGATGCAACAATAAATGAGAATAAAACATAATTTGAAAGAAAGGATAATGATAATCAAACAATAACTGAGTACTTGCAAGCGAATTAGCCCGGAAAAGATTAAAATAAAAAAAAGAAAATGTGTAAAAGGAGATCAAATCCTCGATAAAGATCAAGGGTTAAATCAGAAATACCATATTTAGAGGATGAGAGAAGGATCAATATTTAAGGATAAAAACATATTAAATTAAAAAATAATAGTCAAAGGTTTAATGATATAGGTATTGAATGGGAGCTTTCCATGATTGGATGAGCTTGTGGCCATCTTCTTGATTGATGTTATTGGGATTTTTTTTAATATTGATTTCTTCATGAATGATATGAGAGGAGTGATAGGATGATGAGGAGAGAATTTTAGTTTGGTCAAAATAACTTAGGTGATTATATTTGAAATAGTGTTCAACAATAGATGAATTGATGATCCGGTTATGGTTGAATGATAGAAGCTTGTGTTATCCTAATAATTTGAAATAAAATGTGACAATGATCTATCCCAATAGTTTCGTGGTTGACTAGATAAAAGAGATATATGGCTCATCAGATCATTATTAGTGTGGTGAAGAGGATGCATTAAACATAGGGATTGGGTGTAACAATTTTATAATAATCTCTATGTACTAATTGTTCATTTTATAATGCACATTTGAATTACAACATATATTTTTCTTTTATTAATGCTTAGTTTACTAGACATATGACACCATACTTTGTTCCATTTTTATAGGCGCATTTGTTCCAACTTGTGTGGGAATATGGACATGATTTTCACAAACATGATGTCAATGATGGATGTGTCACACTTGACTATGGAGTGGAGGTCAAATTCACCCAATCTAGTCATGATAGCCACGATGATCATAATCTAATAGAGGGGAAGTTAGGATATGTTGGAAATATACAAGAGATCATGCAAGTACATTTCTCATATTTCTAGAATGTTATTTTTAGGTCAATGTGGTGGGATACATTCAACCATAGTAATGTAATGTAATACTATGAAAGTGGGATAATATATATTATCTCTAAAATTATGTGGGATGAAAAGAAGGAACCTTATGTTTTCTCAAAACACTACTACCAAGTGTATTTTTACCTAGATATATTGAATAGAGATTGGTGGTTCATACTAAGACATGATCCAAGATCGAAACATATTTTTGAGAACAACAATGTTATCATTCCATGCAAGGAAGATAATCATGGTGATGGAAATGAAGACTGATGTGTACATGTTTTATTTCAAATTTTATGTTGTGGATGTGAATGACAAACATCTTTCACATGTCTATCTATCATTCATGAGATGAATTCCAATGGTTATTACCAATATTGTGAATATATATATATATATATATATATATATATATTCTACTTCTTTAATAAGTTAATAACTGGTTTGTTTACATGACTAAATTATTTCTCTTTAAGTTTTCAAAATTTTAATATTATTACATGATTAACTTGAAAATTTTGAGTTATATACTTCATTCAACTCCAAAGCAATGATTAATTCTATAATTTTTGGTTTGAATAATCTAATATAACATTACTTTCATGATTTAATATGAAATATGGTATCATTATTTGTAAGATTAATATTAACAACTATTATTGATCACTTTAGTTGAAAGTATTTTTTTCTATTTTTTCTATTTGATATAATAACTTAGAATTATTTTCATGATTTAATAAAACAATTTGATTTAAAAAACTAATCAAATCTGATTTACAATTACTTTCATGATTTAATATGCAATATGTTATCACTATTGTAGATTATTGTTAACAATTATCATCATCAAAATCACTTTTAGTTGAAAGTATTTTGTTCTCTCTTTTTATATTTAATATACAAATCTACAATTATTTTCATGATTTAACAAAATATTTAATCAAACAAATTGATTTAATAAATAATCAGATATGATTGAGAATGGTTTTCATGATTTAATATGAAATATGTTATCACTATATAAAATTGGTGAAATAATTATTTTTTTAGATTGAACTATCATAATTATATTTTTATCAATATTGATAATAACTTTAGTAAAAATGTTGAATAATAAATTTTAAAAATGTGTTTCAATCCAAAAATATGCTTTAAAATCAATCAAATCATGCAATGATTGATTGAATCATTTAATCAAGTTTGTAGACAAGTTTAACCAACATATTGTACCATTTTTGGCAACACATAATTCACCTTGAACAATAATTAGGCAACACATAATTCACCTTGAACAATAATTAAGCGTTATATGGCATTAATCGATTATTAGTTTTTGCAATCAAAATCCAAGTTAAATTATTTCCTATAACTAAATTTAAACATTATATGGCATCTCAAATTTACATGAGTGATGCATCTCAAATGTTACTTAAACATAGAGAAATCATTAATAATGTTAATCATTATGGTTAACATACACAATACATTTTATAAATCAAACAATATCAACATTGACATGTAATGAAAATGCATAATATACATGAACAATCATATCAAAATCAAAATATATTTTAAATATACATCTCAAGTGAAATATACATGTCAAATATACATTGCAACTATCAACATACATGTCAACTACTACTAGCTAGGTCAACCACCAAAGACAAAGGCATTAATACTCTACTAGATAATGATGAAACTTTATTATGATATGTCTCTCCATCAAGATATATATCACATGATAAGGTTGATCATAGAACCTATATGATCATTATTTAGTGTATTAGGTGAATCATTATCTAGATCAATAACTAGTGAAACTAGTAGTGTAGGTGGAGCAATAGGTGAATTGATAGCTAGTGTCGCATGTGGAGAAGTAGGTGGATTGATAGTTGAGGATGTTAGGAAATGAGACACACTTCCATTATAAACATAATATAAGAGAGGAAGAAAGATTTAATCAAGAAATTTAATGATGCAACATGCACAAAGTACACAAAGATTTTACCTTGGAAACCCAAATCAGAAAAACCAACATTCCTTGAGCGTTATGCTCCTTGTTGTCTTATTCATTTAGAAAACCAACATTCCTTGAGCGTTATGCTCCTTGTTGTCTTATTCATTTAGAATATAATATTACATGTCTAACCTTGGTCCACACCTAAGATACAATTGATATCATACTCTCTTGATTACACAAGAACAACCCTGTAGCCAATTCGGCTTACATCTGCATGACCAGTGACCTCTAAATTATAGACTCTCGGCGATTAACCATTCATCATATAAAGATTATTCATTATATTTTACAGCTTTATAACATGCCTTTTTTATAGGATTTATAGTAGGGAAAACCCTAAAGAAAAGGTGCCCAAAAATGGTTACATATCCATGCAAATCAATGGCTACAAATCCTGTGAATCTTAGGATTTTGTTACAGTTGATTACCAAGTCAAATTACCCGTTGACCTTCACTCAGTCACCACAAACCCACTTTTTTACCTCTTGTTGGTTGACCTCTTCGAATTTTTGTCGATGTGTTTACCATGTCAAACCACCTCAACCTTCTACTTAGACTTTACCCAATCGAATAACCTTGATATTCGACTTCTTTTCGATCCACCTCGACTTCGTATTTACCCAGTCGAACCACCTCGACCTTTGACTTCGATTGCTAGTCAATCCACCTTTACTTTCGCTAAAAAGAATATAACATCCTACATTTTCCCACTTGTTTTGTTCTTTTATGAAACCAAGAGACCTTTGAACTTTTGTTCACAGACCCAGGGTAGTAATGCACATTGCGTCTCTACACCAAGAGAAATTCACAACATTCACAGACTTGGTTAAGAAGTCTGTTATGCTTTCCAACGTGTCTAATTTCTCCAACAACACCTTGTTTCTTTCCACCATGTCTCTCATGAAATGGTATTGTACATCAATGTGATTAGTCGTTTCCAAAAATATTGTGCTTTGATTGTTGCAACTTAGCTTCATATCTCTTTGCTAAAACCTGATTCTTGAACACAACCTTTGCATCCATACTACTTATTTGCTTCCATGAGTGGCTTCCATGTATTCATCTTCTGGTGTTGATAAGGCTATGATCGTCTATTTCTTACTCATCTAGCTAATTGCTCCACCGACAATATTCAAGACATATCCATTGGTCGACCTCTGTCAATATATATCTCCAACCATGTTGGCATCGACAAAGCCATGTACATTTAATTCACTGTCTCCTCTAGGTTTTCCTTGGTAGCATATAGCATAATATTTTGTGCCACACAAATACCTAAATACTCTCTTGACAATTGTCCAGTTCTCCCTCCCATGTGTCGACATGTATTTTCTCAACACTCCTACTACATAGGAAATGTTTGGATGAATGCAGACCATCACATACATTAGACTACCAACAACCCTTGCATAGGGAACATGTTCCATGTACTTTATTTGTTCTTGTGTATTTGGACACTATTCAACAATTATCCTTGCTCCCACAAGAACTAGCACCTTCACAGGTTTGCAATCCTGCATGTTGAAATGTTTCAAAATTGTTTCAATATACTTCGTTTGGTTCAACCAAAGATTTCTAGCTTATAGATGTCTCTTAATATTCATTCCCAAAATGAAGTTAGTTGCACCGATATCCTCCATGTCAAACTTTTAGGATAGATTCTTCTTCACCTCCTTGATTGTATCCATGCTATTTCCAATCAACAACATGTCGTCGACATACAAATCTACATATATGAAACACCCACCTTCTCCTTTGGAATATCTTTAGTGGTCATCTTTGCTTCTTACAAATCCCAAACTGAGGATGTATGTGTCAAAATTTTGGTACCAAATCCTTGGTGATTTCTTTAGACCATAAAAGGGATCTTTTTATTTTTCACATCAAATATTTCTTACCCTTTACTACAAATCCTTCAAGCTCTTTCATGTATATGTGTTCTTCTAGGTCCCCATGTAGGAACAATGTCTTCACATCCATCTATTATATTTCCATAGACATTAGTACTCTAATGGAAGTTAATTTTTCAATAGAGGAAAAAATCTCACCGAAGTTGAATCCTTCGACTTGGGAATATCCTCTTGCTACCGGTCAAGATTTGAATTTCTCGACTTGACCTACTGCATTCATATTATTCTTGAATACCCATTTTCTATTGACATTCATTCTTACCCTAGGAAAATTGAACAAGTCCCATGTTTCATTCTTGTGTAGGGATTTCATCTCGACCATGGCATCCTTCCATAGTTTTCACTCTACTAAGTCGACTGCCTCCCTGAACGACTTGGGATCATTGTTGGTGGTAGTTAACATGAATGAGGAATGAAAGTTAGGGGGACTGTAACTTTCAACTATTTTTCTTACTCTTTATGACCTCCTTACGACTGGGGTTGGTTGTTACACCTCTTCCTCTGATTCAATCGACTCATCTGAATCATCTTCTTTGTTCCTCGGCTCAAACTGCACCATCTCAGAATTATTATAGATCTGAAAAAATTATTCAGGCTTGGAATTACCCCCGAATTCTTTGAATACCACATCTCGACTATATACTATTTTCCTTGATGCAGGATCCCAGATATTATACCCTTTCATTCCTTCTTTTTATCCAATGAAAATACATTTGAATTCCTGCTTGTCTAGCTTGCTCCTATTTTCCTTGGGAAAATGCACAAATACATCACATCCAAATACTTTGAGATGTGAAACCAAAAGATTCTTACCTTACCATATGTCATGTGGAGTCGTGTCGACTAGTGTCGATGAAGGAGATATATTCAATTAATATTTTATAGTGCCAACTGCCTCCACCCATAAATTCTTATGCGATCCCAAGAGCATTGAGCATGCTCCTTTCCTTATCCATCAACATTCTGGTCATTCTTTCAGAAAATCCATTTTTTTGTGGGGTGTATGGTATGATATTTTTGCATGATATGCCACACTTATGATTTTCTACAAGACATTTAAACTATTTGAATTTCTCAAAAACCTCAGATCTCTTCCTCAGGAAAAATATCCATGTCTTCTTAGAAAAATCATCTATGAAGGAGACATAATACAAGGATCCACAAAGTGAAGGCACTATAACAGGGCCAAGCATGTCACTTTGAACCACCTCTAGAATTCCATTTTCCCTTGTCACTTTAGATGGTAACCTCACACGAATTTGTTTTCCATATATACAATGTTCACAAAAGTCGACTTCTAAATTCCATTTAGGAAAGTCTTAGACCATACCTTTGTTATTCTTAGCTTGAAGTATTTTTTCTCCAATGTGTCGCATCCTCTTGTTCCATAGGATGGTTGGGTCAAATTTATGATGGCTTTTCGATTCAGTTTGAATCGAATCAGCCATATTCGATTCAATTTGATTCGAATTTGATTCAACTTTAGGAACAGTGATGTTGTTGCATCCAGTTGATTCAACACTCCCCAGAAACTTGTATATGGTTCCAATACAAACTCCTTTCATTAAGACCATCACACCTCTGACCATCTTGAACAAATCCTTCTGAAATAGAGTGTGCATGCCAGTGTCACTCATCTTGCTGACAAATATCATGTTTCATTCCAAACCCAAAATGTGTAGCACACCTAGAAGGGTTCTACTCTCATCCTGCAGTATTAGTCGAACTCTTCCCCGAACAACAATTTTGGTTGTCGAGTCTTCCCCCAAGAACACTTCTCCTCCTTCACATCATTCATATTCACATAACCATTCTCTGTGTGGTGTCATATTATAGGATGCTCCCAAGTAAATCAACTAAAAATCTTGATCCAATTGTGTACTAGTCGATGCCAAGTACACATCACCTCCTTTATCTGGAGTTGTCTTTCTCTCAATCCACTGCTTACTGTCGTATCTTCATGTACTAACTTCCATCACCTTCGACTTGTATTCATTTTTGTAATGCCTATATTTATCACATTTCCAACATATTCTTTTCGAGTAAACCATGGATTTAGATCTACCCTTCGACTTGTACTTTCTATCAAAAAAAATTCATTTATCTTTATCAATCGATCGACCTCTCACCACTAAATCATGTTTGGTTTATCCTTCCATGTTCTTTCTTCTCATTTATTCTAACAATAGAGATGCAACCACATCTTTTGGTGCTAATGTTGTTGTATTACTCCATATAGCCATGACCAAAGCTATCCCAGGAGTCTGGCAGAGACCATAATAGGATAATACATTTCTCCTCCTTAGTGATTTTAATATCCATAGTAGATAAATGACTTATAATGGTATTAAATGCATTTAAATGTTCATTCAATCAAATTTTATTAATCATTCTCATAAGATACAGTTTCTTTCTGAGAAAGAACTTATTTACCAAGGATTTCAATTGGTACAAGCTTCCCAACATGTCCCACAGTTTCTTGGTTGAATCTTCACCTGAGACATTCAACAACATCGAATTTGCAAGACAAAGTCAAATTGTACTCCTTTCTCTTCTCTCGAGTTTCTCCCATTTGACATAGCTTCCAAAATGGTACATGGACATATTGTTTTCTATTGTTCTCGATATACAAGGAAATATTCAATTTTAAGCTTCCAAAGATTAACATTCTAGCCATTGAATTTTTCGATCTCTATTCTCGAGATGCTTGCCATTCTTTAACACAATATTTAAATATTTCTAACTTATGACTTTGACTAAACCTAGATTTTATCTCATATCCAAGATTGTTAAACCAAGATTTGATACCAAATGTTAGGAAATGAGACACACTTCCATGCTAAACCTAGCAGAAGAGAGGAAGAAATATTTAATCAAG
>CBVK0101992509.1:0-18049 GCA_900067695.1 Picea abies | reverse complement strand
AAGACAACAATGAAATCCATAGAAATATCCATCCAAATAGTAGGTGGAAGATGAAGTGGTTGAAGTGTGATAGGAGTTTTGGAAATCTCTCCTTTATTGCATTGACAAGTACCAGATTCGGCCACAAAGGTCCAGATGTATTGTTTTAGACCATCCTAGAAAAACGAACATTTGACATTTTCATAAGTTTTTGAAAAACTTGAATGCCCAACTGTAGGTGAAGCATGAAACTGAGAGAACAACATGGATTTATGGGTTGATTATTTAGTTAAATACAAGCAACCTTTATAGCCAAGCTCTTCATTGTACCAAGAGTACCCTAGAGAACTTTGAGGATATTGTTGTAATTTTTGGATTAGGATGGATATTTTTGGGTCTTACCACCATTCCTAGAAAACAAACTAAATCCAATCTATGACAATGAAGGAGAGGGAAAAGCGGGACCCTTTTTCTTCATATTTCCTAGAAAGGGAATCAACCACAACATTTTATTTTCCCTTCTTTTAAATGATCTCATAATCATACCCAAACAACTTGGTCACCCATTTTTGTTTCTCCAGGGATGAAATCTATTGTCCAGGAAATACTTTATGATTTTATTATCTGTTTTAATTTGGAAGTGTTTCCCTAAGAGACAGGGGAACCATAGATCCATTGCATGCAAAATAGCCAATATTTCCTTTCCATAGATTGATTGGCCCAAATGTCATTCCACAAATTGTTTGCTGGTGAAATCCAAAGGTTGGATTTCTTGCATGAGGAATGTCCTGATTCCTCTCACTGATGCATCACATTCCAGAACAAAGTCTTGGTGAATTTAGGTAATGCCAGGACAAGAGTAGTTCACATATCTTCTTTCAAGGCTTGGAAGGATGGGTTAGCTACTGGAGTCCAACTCAAAGAATTATTTTTCAGTAGAGTTGTGAGGGGAACCATAATTTTTCCATAATTTTGAACAAAATTGAGATAATATCCTTTTAAACCCAAGAAACCATGCAAAATTTTAATATTTTTAGGGCGAGGCCAAATCTGCATAACTTCAATTTTCTTAGGATCCACCCCTACACCATACTTGTCAACAATATCACCTAGGTACTCTACTTCAGAGGCACAAAAATCAAATTTAGAATATTGGAGGAAGATTTTGTGGTTGGAGAGGAGATGGAGAACTTGATCCACATGGGTGAGATGGGTTTTCTAAGTTTTACTATCGATGAGAATATCATGAAACAAAACTAACACAAAGTGAAGGTGAAAAGGACAAAATATATTTTTGAGGATTGAAGTATATTTAGGTGCATCTTCAAATATAATGCCTTATTTTGTTTTTCTTCAGAGTAATGAAAACCCACATAAATCAACTATTCAAATTGTTCAATTAGATAGAATAAGGGTAAAAGTTTTGGAATAATTGAAGGATGTATAAATCAGATTATTATCTAATTCTAAAAATTTTCAAATAATAGATATTATCGTTGTTGATATTCCAGATGCTTATGGATTATTTTTAATTCGATATTGGTCTGAAAAACTTCATGGATATTTATCAACTGATTGGTCTCATATTTGGCTTCCATATAATGGGAAATTTAATCAGATCCATTTCAATAGAGAAAAACATATGAAACATAATGTGATGGATTTAGATGCAGAAAATGAACCTATAGCTTTTGTTAATAGCATTGTCAGTAATTATTCTATTGATTCTTATTTTGGAAATTTTAATGCATAGGTTTAACCTTTCAAACCTATGGAACAAAGTTCAGAAATTGAAAATTTCTCTCAGACATATTTTTCTCGTTGTATTAATTTTGTAGATAATTCTATAAATTATCCATTTTGGAAACTTTATTTTGTTGTATATAAGTATAATGATGGTGATGGTGCAGGTTGTAATTAGTCTTGGTGGTGTAAAAACTATGTTAACATGCAGATTGGAATTCCAGTGTACTAATAATACCGCAGAGTATGATGCATTAATTCATGGTCTAAGGAAGGAAATCAACATGAATGTGTAGGACATCTTGGTCTTCGATGGTTCAGAAATCGTTGTTAAACAGGTAAAAAATCAAATTCATTGCATTTCTAGTGATTTGAAACATTATCAACAATTAGCTCAAGATCCCAGTAGAATCTTTTTTGCATTTAATATTGTTTCTATATCTAGAATGCAAAATTCTAGTGCATATCTATTGGCAAATGTAGATTCTAGACTTATTCCCCCTAAATATTTTTCTCTGGATATATTATCTATTGAGTTAATTTTTCAACCTTTTGGTCTTGATAACATAACAAATTGGCGAGTTTTTAAGGAACATATGAAAGTGATATCATTGATGAAGAATCACATGATCTTGAGTTGAACAAATCTTCTACGGAGGATAAAATTAAATTTGAAAATATTGTTCCTAAATCTATTGTAAAGTTAGAATATCTTTATGATTTAAAAGACAAAATTAAAAAACCCACAAATTGTAAAACACACAGTTCTACTATGAGTGTAGAACTTATTAATCTAGGAACAAATCAAATTCCTCAAAATGTCAATCTTGGATTAGGTTGTTCTCCTTTTGAAAAAATAACTTTGATAAAGTTTCTTAAGCAATACAAGGATGTTTTTGCATGATCATATGATGACTTGAAAACTTTTGATACATTTTTAATTCAACACACCATTCCTATGCTTTCAGAGGAAAAATTAGCTCAACAAAAGTTAAGGAAAATTCCTCCTAATCTTGAAACCCAGATTAAAAATGAACTTAACAAATTGCTTAAAGAAAAGATCATTTTTCTAGTAAGACATTCCAAGTGGGTATCAAATCTTGTGCCCGTAAGGAAAAATAATGTAGGCATCTGAATATGTATAGATTTCAGAAACCTAAACAGAGCTTCCGAAAAAAATAATTTTCCATTACCTTCCATGGAGAAAATTCTTCAATCAGTCTCAGGTTCTGAAATGATATCATTTTTAGATGGATTTTACGGCTATAATTAAGTATTAGTTCATCCTAATGATAGAATCAAAACTACTTTCAGAACTAAATGGGGAACTTATGCTTATCAAAAAATGCCTTTTGGTTTAATTAATGCAAGCGCAACTTTCCAACGAGCTATGGATATTGTTTTATGTGGTTTAATCAATAAATCTGTTGTTGTTTATCTAGATGATATTACAATTTATTCTAAGAATCATTTAGATCATATTTCTCATCTTAAACAAGTTGTCAAACGATGTCAAAAGTATGGAATTTATTTAAATCCTAAGAAATCATTTTTCTCCCTTCAAGAAGGAAACATTTTTGGATTTATAGTTTCCAAAGAAGGAATTTCAATTGATCCTTCTAGAGTTAAAAATATTTCTGAAATTCCTTTACCTCATAGTAAAAACTCTATGCAATCTTTCCTTGGACAAATCAATTTTGTGAATTTTTTTATCCCATATTTCACAGAAACAATCTTACCCTTACAATGTATGATAAGAAAAGACACATTATTCAAATGGAATACAATTGAAAAATATGCTTTCAATTCTATAAAGCAAGCGATCATTCAAACACCTTCTTTACTCTCTCCTAACTATGATAAGGAATTCATTCTTTATACTTTTTCTTTTGAAAAATATTACGCATCTATGTTATCACAAAAAAAGATCAAAATATAGAAGTACCTATTTCTTTTGAAAGTTCAACATTGCATGGAGCATGATTAAATTATACTAATGTTGAAAAGAAAGCTTATCTAGTTTTCAAATCCATTAAACATTCCATACCTTTCCTTATCAAATCTCATACCAAGGTAATAATTCCACATCCCTCGGTTAGAAGTTTTCTCATTCAGAAAGAACTAAGGGATAAGAGATCAAATTGGGTAACAACGTTACAATAATATGATTTATCTATAAAACCTGCAAAAATCATTTGAGGTCAAGGTTTATGAAAGTTATTAAATGAAACCATTGATACTACATATGAAAACGTGCATAAGGTAAATATCATTGAAGATATACAACATGTATGTGTTACTATGGATATTCATGATTCACAATATTCATATTTAGTTTATTATCCTAATCATGGAACTGCACCTTCTCATTTGGACTTCAAAATTAAATGTTCTTTAAGAATAAAATCCAAACAATATTAGCTTATTAATAATTTTATTTTTAGAAATAATTATAATTCACTGTTACTTAGATGTTTATAAAAAAGAGAAGCTGATAAAGTTTTATTTGACTTGCACGATGGACCTGCAGGTGGTCATTTTGGAGGTGATACAACTACACAAAAAAAATTACATGTAGGTTATTATTGGCCAACGTTATTTAAACATTCTCATGCATATGTTCGAAAGTGTAAAATTTGTCAAACTTCAGTTGGACGAGAAAAGAAATCAACGCTACCTCTGCAGCCAATCATTATTGAACACCCATTTGAACAATGGGGACTTGATATTCTTGGTGAAATTTCTCCTAATTCCCCCAATAAACATAGGTATATTATTAACACCACCGATTATTTTACAACGTGGGTGGAATCCATTCCTTTGAAATCAGTTATGACTGATCAAGTAATATCATTTTTAGATCAGTTTATTATTACAAGATTGTCTCCCAAACACATTAGCTTTTGATAATGCATCTTATTTTTCTGCTCTATCGCTTACATATTTTTCACTTTAGAAGGGAATTGAAATAAAACATTTAGGTAATTATTATCCTCAGGGTAACAATTTAGCCGAATCAACAAATAAAAATATTTTAAAAGTTATTAAGAAAACTATCAGTGATAACGACAAAAATTGGCACGAGTCTTTGATCTATGCATTGTGGAAAGATTGAATTACTTATAAGGAATAACTGGGTACTTCCCCTTTCCTTTTAGTTTATGGTAAATATGTTATTCTTCCATCGAATATTTCTATATCCTCCTTAGATTTAGTACAGTTCATTGATGAACAACCTTTCTCTAGTATTCGATATCATACAAATCAAATTTTCAAACTAGAGGAAGTGAGGGATAAAGCCAAGAGTATTTTTTCTAACCATCATATGATCATTAAAAAGTGGTTTGATAATAGAGTTATCAGTAAAATATATTTTGAATTTGGTGACTTAGTTTTGAAATGGGACAAAGCCCATGAAGACAAATGTAAACATTTGAAGCTTCAAAAGTTGTGGTTAGGTCATTTTCAAGTTGCTCAGAAAATTGGTCCATATACTTTTATTTTGCAAAATATTGAAGGCATATAAGAGTATTTTCCTATAAATGGGTTAATCCTCAAAAAATATTTTTCCTAAAAGATACTTCAATCCTTGTAAAATAGTTGTAAATATTTTTGTATTTATATTTTCGAATATTTCCATTTTATTTCTCTCATTTTGTTTTTTATTATCTTTTTGGTTGTTGATATGATATAATAATTGGATACATTTGTTAATCAATTTTATTTTAAATTATTTTTAGTGTAGAGAGAAGATAATTTAGATTTTTTGAAATAAGAAAAATTCTTTAAGAAAAATCAAAGTATAAATTTTATGTCTAGTTTTTCTTGATAAAGAATTAAAAACAAGGAAAATACTCTTCACCAAAGTCTCTTTGGGGTAATATTATGTCCCTTAAAATGAAGTAATTTATTTGGAAATAACACATCATAAGACAAACAATTTAGTTCTCATTTCATGATTTAGAAATAAATAAATAACTCTCTATATCACCCTTCCTCTATTCTCATGATTACTCAAATGCAATCAATAAGTCATAAATTAAAGACGAAAGTTGAAATTTTAAATAAGAAAAATGAGGATGTGGGAAATATATGTTAACCCATTGGGGTACTAAACAGGCCTGCTGGCAGTGGGTAAAGGCTTGTATTATATTAAGGTAACTTTGTCAGGGAACTGAATAGGCCTACTCACAATGAAGCAATACTAAGTACAGTGAGTTAAACTCTTCAATTCTGACATAGTGAAGAAGATTTTCTTATTAGTCAAATCAGAAGGTTCCTTTCCTAGTCATAATATTAATAAATGATCCTTATCCCCTCCAATGAGATAGAGTTAAAGAGTACTAGTACTATTTTATTTTATTATCTTTTACAAACTAGTCATAAATATAATTTATCTACAGTTCATAAATTCTCTTATTTATTGTGGGCTGCAACCGAGCTCCTGGTTCTCCCGAAGGCCGTCAGTCGGTGTCTCCTATCGCTGTAGCTCTCCAAGGGCGGCCCCTTCGTCTCCAAAGATCGGTGGCACTGGTAAGGCCGCGACAATGGCTACGGGCCTCCTCTCCCACCCTCCTTCGCCGAGGCAGCAGATTTCTTTGGCGGCCCATCACAGTAGTGCCTCTCCTGGAAAGGCCGCGGCACTGGCTGCGTGCCTCCCTCCCTCGGTCGTGACCTCCTCCTGTGGGCTGACTTCTCTGGCAGGTGAATCCCCGGGAGCTCCGTCGGCAGTTCCGGTGCCAACCCTATCCTTCAAAGAGGTGGCTTCATGTCAAGGGTTTCTCTCTGACCTGCATGCATCGGTCCCGAAGGTTGCATCTCTCCAAGGTCACCCCTCCGGGCTGCATGCAGTCATGATGGAAGAATGGTTGATGAACCATGTACGAGAAAGATTTTTCTAGAGAATCCATAGATACAATGACTAGTGACCTATGTATTATGGTGGATGGCTACTCTTTTATATGGAATTCAACTTATATTTATGGTTGCAGGTACATGATGGAAATTATATAAGATTGAGAGTGACGAAGACCAAAGATGATGGAAAATCAGAAAAAAAAGACCAAGGGTGTGGAAGAGAAAAGAGACCAATTTAATGAATATTTCTCATGAAGAAGGGGACATTCGTATTTGTAGTGGTTAATGAAAATATGAATAAAAATGTAATAATGCATATTAATTCTATAAGTCTACGTAGGAATGAGATATAGAAAGAGATGAGTAGATGTAGGGATGAAGGTTGTTAAGAGAATCATGGAGATATTATGGAGAGATCATAGGAGTTAATTATAGAGATAGTTTTGTATTCATTTAACTAATTAGATAATTACGAAATAATTTCTATGGTCACCTATAGTTATATAAGGGACCATTTGTACACAAATGGAACATACGAGAATGGGTTTATAATAAAATTTTCCCTTTGGGGGATTGGAGAATATATTTGGTGTCCCTCACTTTGCTTTTAGTGTAGTGTTGTGAGTTTATGTTTATCACTGTGGCTCTTCCATCAACATACAACAATGGGTTTCATACATCATTGAAAATGAGTCCATTTGAAGCATTGTATGGTAGAAAGTGTAATACTCCAATGAGATGGGACGGTCCAACCTATAGGGTAGTGCTTGGGCCTAAGATGCTTAAGGAGATGGGAAAACAAATGGTCAAAATAAAACATAATTTGAAGGAAGCCTAGGATAGGAAGAAAATCTATGTATATAAAGGTAGAATATCTAGATAATTCCAAGTGGGAGAACATGTATTTCTGAAAGTGAAACCAAAGAGAAATTCACTAAAGTTGGGAAACCACACCAAGTTCGTAGCTAGAATTGTGGACCATTCAAGATACTGGACAAGATGGGGCCAGTTGCATATATTATTGCATTTTCTTCATCCATGCATGTGAATAATGTATTTCAGGTATATTTATTCAAAAAATATGTACATGATCCTAACTATGTCATTTATTGGACTATGATTCAAGTGGTGCCCGCAGGGGACTTTCATGTAGATCCAGTGCATATTTTGGACCAGAGAGTCAAGGTGCTCCAGAACAAAGCCATCAACTAGGTAAAGGTTCAATGGACCTGCTACATCCTTGAGGAGATGACATGGTGGTTGGAATATGTAACACGGGAAGCATACCCACAAATATTTGGAGATTTTGATGTAAAAGTTTCATATATGAACACCTGTATGGTGACTTGCGCTGAGGATAGTTTAAAAATAAGGGGGAGAGAAATGTAACACCCAAGTATTGATCCCCATAATGTAATGTGATGTATATATGTGAATTAGCTTGTGAGTTGAAAAATCTATATGAGGGATAAGTAATGTAAATGATGTACACCAAAGTTATTAATAAAAAAAATATATTGCTAGTTGTTAGATGAGAAAGACTAAAATGATGAGGGTAAAATCTTGGAAATAATGTATTTTATTGTAACCAAAGTGCCTTAACTTAACCTAGGAAAAACAACAAATAAACCTTGGGATATGGGCCAAGCTAGTGTTGTAGAAGACAACAACCTCCAAAATTCTGTATTATAAATAAAGATTTGAGACCCTTCTTTTTTCACTTTTTGAAAAATGAAATTTTATTTTACCTAAATAGTGTTTCTAGTTTTGAAAATTTTGGACATTCTCCTAATCCCTTTGAGTTTCATTCAATCATTAATGAAATTTTATTCTTTGGATGATAAAGGTTTTGATTAAGATGTTGTTTTTTAAATGTTTGTATCTAACATATTCCTTATGATTTCTTCCTCATCTCAAAGAGCTACACCATTTGACAAGCTACAATTTTTTTTATTTTTTCGTCGATTTAAAAAAAACAATGCTCTAAACCATAATCGGTTTTAATCTATTGAAATCCTACTTGGCCTGTCGTAACTTTGATTTTCACGATCTATAATAATTTGCTTAATATTTTGTTGTGGTACGTTATCAGAACATCATAAATTTAAATGAAGTAACGGGGCATTAATTAAGGGTCTTTTCAACCAACATATGGAAAATACTCCTTTTCCCGAAGTGTGTTGTTTGCATCCACATATAGTGTTCAAATGTATCTCCAAATTCATGAGTTATTACCTATGTTGTGTCTTCCTCGAAATAAGCTTTTGCTTCAAGAATTGAACCTCTTTCTTTATTCATTTGCAAGAAATTATATTTTAACGAGGGTTTGTTAATGAGGGTTTTTACGAACTGTAGTGTGGTAAATTATTGATAAGATGGGAATGGTTTTGAGGGTAGAACTCGTTGTTGAGATTATTGAAGCCCAGGAAGATTATTTTCCAACTTTTGAGAAGGTTGGATGGTTAAATATTTTGTGCATGTTTAATGGTCATAATGCGTAGGTCACCAAATATTTTTCACGAACATTTAATGGTGAACACGTCAAAATTGGGGATATAGAGTTACAACTTGATGACGAAATAATAACCATAGCTACTAAATTTCCGTTGAAAGGAGTAATTTTTCTAAAACCAAAAGGGTGAAGGAGATTCCTTGGTCAAAAATTTTGGTTTATCCTGAATGAAAATATGATTATAAAGGTATGCCCATATTTGCAATCAAATAAAAATGGCATTTCCTGTTAGTAGTTATTAAGGGGTTTATCAATTGTGAGGGCTGATATAGCTTTTTATTTATTTATCACTTTCGGTTTTTAATGGTATTAATTTATTATGAGTTGAAAATGCATGCGTTATTTCTTAAAATGTTGTCTAAAATGACACATTTCTATCAAAGAAAGAGTCTCATTTCATGAAGAAATGGTTTTCATCATGGTTTAGTGAAAATTATGATCGAATTTCAGTTACAACAAAATGGTGATTCTTGGGGTAAATTCGTGAAAATAAATCACTTTCAGGTTAATTCTAAAGAAGATTCATAGTGTCATCTTGCTCAGGAAGAAACCCCATAACCTATAGAATATTTCATTATGCCTTATCCTCATGCTTCTTCTCCTCTGCAAAACACCATGAGGGTTACTCACATTCAAACTGTCAAATTTAATCTTAACATAGAATCATGTGTTTTTAGTGAAGCACCTCAAGCTTCTTCTGAACCTTTCGAGAAAAACATACTTTCCTCACTTGCATTTGAATGTGACCCACATGTTACCACAAAAAAGGATGATTTCATTAATCTTGTTGATTTTATGAACAAGAGGCAAGGAAGAAAAATTTCAAGAATGCTCAGAAATAAATCTAGGAAAACCTCGAAAGCTAGTTCTCATGTATAGGTTGATGATGAAGAGTTGGTTATGAATCAGGAAGTATCTTCCCCTCAACATGTTTTCCCACAACGTGTTTCTTCATAGGAACCCATCGAAAATGTTTCTAAAGAAAAGGAAAAGGAAAGAAATGAAACCGGTCCCAATCTGGAGGTGTCTTTCTGGAAAGATAAATATTATTCAGTTTTTCTAGTATTACATGATAATATAATTGATTTGGAATTAGAAAATTAACTCCTTAGATGAAATAATAGAGCTTTGATCGATAACCAAATAATACATGTTTCAAGGATCAAAGAAGATAAAAAGAAAGATGCACTTAATATTAACTCTCCAAGAGTTAATATTTTCATTAATTATGATTTCTAGACAGTTCCCAGTAATACTCAGTGTTAAAATATTTTGGTTATTGGTATGAGTTTAGCATTTTTTAGTTTAGTTTGAAATTTTCATTAATTTTAGTTAATAAAAGAGTAGCTACAAAATTTCAAATTATGTAGCAACTCTAATTTTTGTTTTTATATTTTATTGATTTTTGTTTTTTATTTTCCCTTTTTTTACAGGTGTAAAATGAATGTCCTAGAAAATGCGGGAAATGAGAAAATTAGTTTCTAGAAAGAATTCTAAAAATTGAACAATTAGTATTTTTTATTTTATATACTTAGATAATTTAGTTTTGGGAATTAATTTTTTTTGTTATTTTCCCATTCTAAATGGATAACCGCTTATGGTTATGGAAGTTAATTTCCGTTTTTGAATTCCTTCAATGTAAAGCAGTGAAGGAAAAATAATTAAAAGAGGGGATTTTTCAGTTTTTTGGAAAGAAAACAAGGGTTATACACTGTTATACAAGTTTATGTTTTGATACATTATTTTGAATCTCTTATGACTTTGAATATTAATACAAGCAATCAGTATTTGGTACTATTATTGATATTCGAGTTGTTTATTTTTTAAATCAAAGTTTTATCTGGATTATGTGTTGATGATATTACAATCTGATTTAGTTAATTACTGTTAATAAATTAAATCAATTTCATTTTCTATTTGTCACATTATTCCAGTGATTAAAATGTATATGAGTTACTATTGGGATTATAAGTCTATGTTAATTATTTAATCATGTTTAATAATTTGTTTTCAGTTGATATAATTAAACATCTATATCTTTAGAACATTGTTTATTTTACTTAGATTCATATACTATGTAAATTTGGGCCCGATGATTATATTTTTCTTTTTAGTTTTATTCTTCTTTAGTTAATTTCTTTTACTTTCATTATACACACTTTTCATTTTTTTTAAAGAAAAAAAAAATCCTCTTTCATAGAGGTAACTTTTATGTTGACTAGAATTAATTTCTCTTTTGAATATAGTTTAAAATGTGTATATATTTATATGTTAGCTTGTTATTCAATAAAAGGTAAAAAATATTCAATTGATTAAAAGGTGTATATATTTTGAATTTAATAGATTATATATTTTTAGGTAACTGGACCTAAACTGGCCATAATCGCCATTTACAACAAATAAGGATCTAATTGGGATCATGACGGGGTGAATTATTTCATGTTGAACATGGTCATATTTGACTATCAAAATGTTCCAAACATGTAAAAAGGTGCTTTATGCCACCCATGTTTACTATTATTCATGTTTTGAAGCCATCCAACACCATTGGAGAAGGTCCTAAAAAACTTCTTATGGGCCAAGAGTGCTAAAGCCAAAGGTATTCATAAGATAATTTGGATTTTTTTTTGCAATCAAGGGATTGGAGGGGTTTTGTCATCCTAAAGGCCTGCACTTAGGTTTACGATTTTTATGCCAAGGGTTTTATTTATGTATGGATGGAAAAGAAACTTGGAAAGTTTTGCTAAAGAATTGCATGTCTCTTTGGGAGCTTCTTAGGGAAAAAATTATTGGTAAGGTGTTACTCTACATTGTCTCATCACTACTCCTATTGTTAAATAAAAAAACTCCTTCACTTCCCAAAGTATTTGGAAGCCCTAGGAGTTCACAAATCCTTCTTCCTTAGGAAGCCCTCTCACGAGTAACTAGTCTTTCCTTTAAATCACTACATATCGTGGACTTGTCATCTAAAAGAAAATGGTAAAACCATGGTCAAATATCCATCATTATTAACCCTTAATTTCAATAATGAAATCCTCTTCTTGGACAATGAACTCTTTGATAACCAATCCAAGAAATTTCTTCCTTGCCCAATGTTAGAATCCAACTTTTCATTTTAAAACCTTGACAAGTTTATTCTTGAGAAGGTGTGCACAATGATTCCTAATTATCTCTCCATAAAGTTGGGTATTTGGCCTCCTTCGAACTAGTGGTGACATTGGAAACTATAACTATAAGCATATTAATGGATACAAGTGAACATGTACAAATCCAACTCTTAGTGGTGAACTAAACAAGTTGTTGAGGCCCGTTTCAAAGTAATGAACTTGGGTTGTCATATTAAGGAATGTGTTGAATTCAAGTTGGATACCAATAGATCAATTTTGGCATGCTCTCTAATTATTTGGGATTTGCATGTAGGTAGGAGACTCACTCACTTGGGTTCACAAAAACCCCCATTAGAGGCATTTTGAAACTCTAAATCACCTCATTTGGTTATATCCTCTTACCAATTTCATCAAGGGGGTGGTTCAAGAATTTGTGTGGTTAGAGTTTTCCCAAATAATTTATCTCTGAGGAGGTTAGCTCCTATGGGTGTAGATTTCCAGCCTAAGTTCAAACACTACAGGGTTCAAAAAAAGGTTTCTATAAACCCCAAACCATATGCTCATTTCTCATAGAAAATTTATTCTATTATATTTGTATTGATTATGCCATCTCTATAATTTGTTTAATAAAACATCTAATAGTCTCAAAGAATCCAAGTTTTATATATGTTGAAAATCGTGACTTCCAAATGTTGTGTACTATTTAACTAGAATGGATTACATGGGTGTTATCTACAATGTCATCATACATAAGAGGAACCCTAAACATATTATTTTATCTATTTAATAGAATAAATCAATTAATCACATCCATTGCAATGGGTTCTATTGGCAGTTTCCTAGGTATGTTCAGGGGGTCTCCACTCAATGAACCTATGACATATTGTATTAATTTATGGGATATTAAATAATACCCCTAATTTCAATAGATATTGATAAATACCTCCCCAAATCCTTTTGTTTAACCCCACTCCCAATACATTTTTCCAATAAAAAAACCCTATTTTTACTAGATATCCCTTATTTTTAAGAAATACCCCTTTTTAAACCACCCGATCCCTACATCTTCCCCCTTTAAACACCTACAATATATTGACTCTATTTTTCATAATTTAAAAACCCCCTTTATAAATGAATGTGATAATATATTGGTGAATAAGGTAAATCCCCCGTGGGTATTTTTTTCGTGATATCTATAGTGTATATGCGTTGAAGATATATTTTATATTGAATATTTAAATACAAATAATATGTTTACAATGTGGAACTAGATATTCATTTTTTTAAGATGTGATCACCACAATCATCGATGTGAAACTTTATAACGAAAAAATTATATTAGATCATAATGACTAGAGATATTAACAGCCTAAAGATGTATATATGTATTAAGAATTTTTATAGGGTAACATGTGGGCTATAACCTTACAAACATACTTCATTCATGGGAGATATTACTATCATTATTAGTTTATTACCATTGCAAAAATTTCCAAAATACCTATGTTCAAGGTACACCAAACAAGAAAGTTGTTGCAACTACTGCATCGGTTCTGGAAGTTGTCACTAAAGCATCTCAAGGTGATGTAGGAGTACTATCAAATCATAGAAACTGAAAACAAGAAATAATTAGTTATAGACAAAAAAAATCATATTAAACTATATATAAAACTAGTCATGTGTGTGTGTAAAATAAAGTACAGAGATATGATTTCATGCTAACTACCTCCATGAAACTATTATGTACAACACCCTTTATAGGAATATAACAATTCTTCCAACAATGTGAGCAATGTTGAGGATCACACATGTTATTTTTCTTAATGAACAAGAAATTCCATTCTATTTTTCTAAGTAAAAAATAAATATTGCAAACATGACTAAAAATGGTCTTAATGGAATCATTTAAAATATGTGCTTTTATTATAATTAAGTCAATTGATACATAGTATTTGCTCCCCTTTTTTTATCGTTAGTGAGGTAGTAGTTTTTTCATTATAACAAAACTACTTTATTTAAATATTATCTAACTAATATTTTATCAACCAATGATATGATCACGCCTTTATTACATCAAGTAAGACTTATATAATAACACCCCTCAAGGATTATGATACAATTGAAAACATCAACTACATCATTCCTAATATGTTTCTATTTCACAAACAATGCTTGGACTAAGTAGGTATCCATCAAGTTTCCTCGTAACCCTTGTAAAGTTGTAGTTCTTGAGTTGAATTATTGAGTTCCCAAATTTCACCTCTGCAAACCCCCAAATTATGAATCTTCCAAATTAAATTACTACATAGCAATGCACATGCATGTCTGATAACCCCATTATTGAGAGACAATTCTCGAGACCCACACACTCTCAAACTATTAGGAAATAATCGATATTGAGCATCACATGCACTTCATCCCTTCCTTGTCTACTGAGTGTGTGCCTCTTAAACCACGAGAGCATCATATATTTCTATGCTCCTCTATTTTGATAAGGTACAAGGGTAAATGTTTCTCTACTACATCAAAAAATGTTGATACAAGGTTGAACATTAATTTTCCTTCTAGAAATATCTCCATCTTTTGAGTCACTGAGGTACCTATCCAGGGTGCTCCCATAGTTCTATATGATAATATTCCAAGTATAGGTTTTATCTATTCAAAACTTTCATTTTCTAGAAATAATACTAGAAACCCTAAACTTACTGAAAAATGAAAAAAATAATGTTGCAACAAAAATAAAATCAGGAAACAATAATATCTATTTGATTTTTAGTCCCCCCGCCTGTCAATCTGGTAATTAAATAACTTTGTGTGTGTGTATGTGTGTGTTTTTGTGTTTCAATTCAATTAACTTTGTGTCTATATGCATTTTTGCTTCAATTTTGTATTTGTAAAATAATATTTGTGTTTATGAAGTGTATTCTCTTCTTAGTAAATCACACATAAATCATTGGAAAAATACATTGGTTCTTGCATATTCATTAGAGAAATTTATTTTGTATGGAATTTCTATGTTTTTCATATGTCTCCTTGCATGGATTTAGTTAGATGTTTCTTGGATTAGGATTATCTGGTATCTCCTCTTGACATCATGTTCCAATGGTTCCCTTGCATATCCAAATATTAATTAAAAACAAATTTATTTCAGTTGATATGGTGTCTTCAAATTGATATATCTATGAATAATGAATTGATATGAAATGTCTACCTCTCTCTGTGAACAAGCTTCACTTCTATATTGATATGATGGATTTTATGGACTCTTGTCACTTATGGAGGTTTCTTATAATACTTTTTATTTGCTTCATGAATAGGACACCACTATAGTTTATTTGCCTCATGTGTATTAACTTGCAAGAATTGAATTGGCATCCACCTTTGCAAGATTTAAGAATTATATTAAATAACCAAAGGCTTTCATAGTTATATAAAATGATCAAACATTCTACAATTTCGATACGCTATGACATTTTCCTTTACAATTTTCCAATAATCATTTGACTATTTCATAAATTAAAAAATATATACTTCACGTGCCATTATGTATGCATAAAATTATAAATTCAATCAAATGACTTGACGTATAAACTCATCTTTCTCCTTGAAAATTGTGGTTTCGATATTGATCAAATTCAATCACTTTTTATTAATATTTAACTCTTCTATGAAATCCTTTTCAAATCAACTTCTCAATGGGTCATACCTACCATTTTCTCTATCTTTCATGAACCCACGAACCACCCTCTAGAATTGACCAATATTAAAGTAGTTTATCTTTCATGAACCCACGAACCACCCTCTGGAATTGACCAATATTAAAGTCGTTTATCTTTCATGAACCCACGAACCACCCTCTGGAATTGACCAATATTAAAGTAGTTGATATGGCAAGCTAAAAAAATTCAACCCATAATTTACCAATGAAATATAATGACGCCTCTTTGTTATTGTAGGGAGATTTGTCAAAAACCATAAACCACCTATGGTATAATAGGTTGGTATGTGCATCAATCCATGCAAATCAAGGTTTGAGCCTAGTGAATGTTATATGCAATGGCAGGATATTAGGCCAGGGGGTTAGGCCTCTACGTAGGAGGGAAAGGCCTTTTCAATGGTTCACACCTAACATTTTATCTATATTTCATGAAACCATGACCCACCCCTTGGAATTGACCAGTGTCAAAGTAGTTTACATGGAAAGATAAAACAAATTTAGCCCATAATTTTCTAAGGAAATATGATGGCACCTACTTGTTATTCCAAAGAGGTTTGTCAAAAACCATAAACCACCTATGATTTATAATAGTTTGGTATGTGAAGAAGTCCATGAAAATGTGGTTTTTAATCATTGGACAATGTAATCCAGTTATGGGGTAAATAAACAAGGTCATGAGCTCTTGTTTTGAAATTTGTATATATCTCACCTAGCTTATATATAAACCCATACTATAGTGTCAATTGGGTTTAGCCCAACTGGTTTTTGTTGAGGGGTGTTTCCCCCCCACATAGGTTCAATTCCCCCAAGTGACATGTTGAGCTCTTAAATGAGAAATATATCGAAAAAGCCTTGGTTTTCTACAAAAAATTGGCTTACCCTGGTTACCATCCTCAAAATGAGGGGAGTTTCCTGCTGGGCTTCCCCAAGCTCTATTCCAAAAAAAAAAAAAAACCATACTATAATATTCAAACATCATATCCTTATAATAGTAAATATAAAATAATTGGCCTTAGGCATTAGTAATTGAATATATAATGTCTGCAATGATGTATCCAATGAAAAGTGTGAGGGATCTTTGGTGTTTATAAACTATCATATTAGGATTGTCAATTAGTCAAGGTCATTGTCAATTTCATTGTTTGCATTTAGTGGTTGGGATTTAGGGTTGGGTCTTTCTTCATTCAATGATGGTGGGTTCAGGTTCTATTAAGATGTATGCCCCATGAAAATGTTATTTATATGTTGTATTTGAAGAGGTTTAAAATATATTTTTATTTGTTTATAAGTTGAGAAATTTATAAAATAGAAAAAAAATAAAATTAGTTAAACCTACTTCAAACCTATATAGAAAAATGTGAACACTGGCATCCCCTTAGTAGTCAAAATATCCTCCAATTGCTCCAGAATGTATTATGTAGTTTGGATTTAAAAAAAAAACATTGGCCCTTTTTTTTTATTAATACACATATGAATGCACATGTTCTTAGGAAAACATGCACATTCTTAAAATCACACGTGTGATCTTAAAAGTATGACTTGGAATTCAAAGAGGCATCCCACATGGTGATTTCGAGAGAAACAAAGATATAGAAAAAGGAGTGCATGCATTCTTTCATGAATTCATTCCTAGGCATCCCATTGCCAATTTTTCGACCACCAAATTCTTGCGAGCACCTACCAAAAAAAAAAGGAGTCGAATATGAGGAAAGATAAAACAATAGTAGTAAAGTGAATAATATTTGAAGTTAAGTGAATAATATTTTAACACGGAATTCCATTGAAAATTGAAAAGTTGAATGAACCATGTAATGATGAAGACATGATTTTGAATAACTTATGGACTCTAATGCATGAGCATCATCAACAAAAGGATGTGACCCTAAGGAGGATGTGCAAAAATAGGGAGGAAGAGTATGAGGCATCCAAGGTGGAAAGATCGAAGGTTCAAGCCATGAAGACATTTTGATATAAAGCGTTGAGCTAAAGAAATATTTATCATAATATAGTTAGCAGATAGATGGATAGGCAGTGGGAAATAATGTAAGAGATAGGATGAACATGTGTTGAACCTGAGGTGATGTATTGTGTGAGAGAATAAATACATGAAGCTAATGCACAATGGCCATGTTG
>CBVK0101992508.1:0-11671 GCA_900067695.1 Picea abies | reverse complement strand
TCTGGTTTCTCTAGCACCCACTAGAAGGAAGAACCAACTCTGTGAGTGTTCTAGCACCAACTAGATAGAAGTACCAACTTCCAGTCACACAGGCACCAACTTGTATAATAGAAAACAATGGTTCTCCCTTGCACCACCCTACCACTTTGCATTTTTTTGGCTGCAACTAGATAGAAGCTACAACTCCCTGTGTTCAAGAACCCACTTGAAACTTTGAGGATAATAGTCCTCCCTAGCACCACCCTACCACCTTGAAATATAAATCTTTTCTTTCTAAAATTTATTACAGTGATACATTATTTATCAATGGCTTACCAGTCTCATCATTGTTCTGCTACACTGTTCGGTTATGATGCATCAGTGTCTTACTTTTGCTCGCATCTTCTTGCACACACCCTGCTCATCTTCTCTTGTCCCTTTTATGCTTTGTGCTACCTCTTCATTCTTTTCGATGCATCTCTGATCTTCCCTTCAAATCATGCACTACATCACATCCTACACAAATGCATCACACTCAAAAAATCACACTTTCTTCTTTGTTATACATGTCTTTCACAAGTCAATTCCTCTGCATGATCATCATTTGAACTCTTTGTCTTCTCTGGCAGTTATTCAAAATATGTTCATCATTAGTGGGCATTATCCTGAGATTCTTTGGATACTCTGGTAGTTGCAACTCTTTGTCTTCTCTGGCAATTACAGTATGTCATTTTTTTGGCTTCTTTGGCTTCTAATCCCCTTACTTCATGTGACCACTAGTGGTGACCAAATGCCTATTCAAAAGGTGCTTTGCGATCTTGGTCTAGCAAGTAATAGCTCCCTTTTTTTTTATATGACCTTGGGAGATGAACTTCACGTGACCATGTGATTGCATGTCTGTCCATAGGCGGTTTGAGGGTAACCCGATTTTCACCCCACAATTCACTATAGAGCTCCACATATGCCTTTGGAGATACCACGGTTATGATTACGGCCTGCTCATGAAAAATTAAGACTTGAGCATGTTATGACCCTGCAATGCAACAGGATCGTCGATCTCATGATCTTCACGGTGCTCCTGAACAAATGGTTCAGATTTTATCTTTCACGATCTGCGGATCAGATCTAACCTCCCTAAATCAACGATTGTGATTTATTTCGTCATCTGGGATTCGGGAGTTTCAAATATCAAACCCTGCTTTTTTCCATGCACCAATCTTGCAGTATCGATGATCCGCGGACACCTGTCCTTCTCAATTGATGACTCTGCCTCCACTTCGGGATTTTGACCTTTCAACCAGATCAATGATTTTGTCTCCCCTTTCTCGATCAATGGTCGAGATCTCCTTCGGGTCTCCGGATTTCTGAAATATCAAATTTATGCTCTAGATCAGATGACCCAGATTCACTTCAGATGATCGAACACTTGAGATATTCTTCAGATGATCTGACGATTGGTATCTTCTTCGGATGATCCAGCGATCAAAAATTTATTTCAGCTCTCTGGACTTCGGAGATTTCAAATATCAAACTGACACTCTAGATCAGACGACCCAGATTCACTTCAGACGATATGATGCTTGAGATATTCTTTAGACAAACTAACGATTGATATTTACTTTGGATGATCCGATCATCGAGAATGTACTTCGGCTCTCCAGTTGTCCGAACTTCAAGGATTTCAAATCTCAAACTGACGCTCTAGATCAAATGACCCAAATTCACTTCGGATGATTTGATGCTTGAGATATTCTTCGAACGATCTGACGACTAAGATTTACTTCGGACGATCCGATGGTCGAGAATGTATTTCTTCTCTCTGGCTCTCGAGACTTCAAAGATTTCAAATCTCAAACTAATGCTCTAGAAGTGATTTCTCCAGAGATTAACCTCCTCACATCTTTAGACCCGAAACTAATGTTGTCTGTTGATCATGATCTTGGATCGACGACTCGATTTTTATGTGATGCATCTTTTCCTTGGTTTAGATCCAACAGACCTCCAACTTTGATTATACTATCCTTCCACTTTAGAAAGATCTGACGGATGACAGAAATTTGCATAGTTAAGATCTCAGATATTTTATCGTGCTTATCCTATCCTCCCACTTAATTTGATCTGATGGCTGACGAGTATTCGGATAATCAAATTCTCAATCGTTTGGCCCTAATTATCCTATCCTTCCACTTAAAGTCATCCAATGGTCATGAAGACTCTTGAAGAAGATCCACAATCAAGGACAATTGCAGAAAAACAACCCGCGAGTGATTTAATTCGTCACCCAAGCTTCACAATTTGAATTTGTGTGTTTGCTGGTGAGTCAACCACAATCGTCAATCTTTGAAGCTATAAGATCTGATGGTCCTGACTAATTGCAGGATTGGAAATAGCACGATATTTAATTCTCCTTTCTATATCTGCAATCTATCCATGTCTTTGATCTGGCGGTTGTGCATCTGATGGTCATGACTTAATCCGACTTAATCTAATCGTTTGTTAGATCAACCACAATTGTCGATATTTGGGTTTATGAGATCTGACGATCTAAACCGATTACGGGATTAGAACTAGCCAATTGATTAATTATACTTTCTCTCTCTGCAATTCATACATGTCGTTGATCTGGCTTGCAGATCAGATGGTCACGATCCTTCTCCTGAGTTGCTTTAATCTATGCATATTGTTCGCTCCTCCTCCTGAGCTTATCTTTTTCTTTTTTCCATCTTCGTTGTTGTTCTTTCCATCAATGACAAGAACACTCTTCCTGTAAAACATGCCAACAATATCCCCATTTGTCTTTGATGGCAACCCTGAAAGGATGCACTATTTTTCTTAGACCTCCAACTTTAGCATCCAGACCACACCTTTTCTCCCTCTTTGAAATCAATGTCAAAGAAAACATGCTCCCCCTGAATTGTTGCGGTAATTTTCGGAGGTATGAGATATTCAACCAAAACATACTCCCCCTGAGAGGGTGGAATCTCTCAGGTGAGAGAAGGGATGACACCCAGCTTCTAACGAAGATATTCAAATGGTGTCTTGGCTAGGGGTTTAGTAAAGATGTCTGCAATTTGTTCTATGGAAGGAATATAATTCAGCTGAACAACTCTGTTTGTAACCTGCTCTTTGAGAAAATGATACTTTATTGGTATATTCCTCATCTTTGAATAGAGAACAGGATTCTTCGAGACACTAATGGCTCTGGTGTTATCACAGTGAATTGGAATGGGATTAGTATAAGTTACCTTCAAATATTCAAGAGTTTGTATCATCCATAAGATCTGAGTGCAACAAGTAGAAGCAACAATGTACTCTGCCTATGTAGTTGATAATGAAATAGATCCCTACTTCTTACTAAGCCATGCTACTAACGAATCACCTAAGAAGAATGCACCTCCACTGGTTATCTTTCTCTCATCCAAACCGTTTTCCCAATCAACATCTGAATATGTAGTTAATTTTAAATTATGATTTCTAGGATACCAAAGACCATAAGTCATTGTACCCTTCACATATTTGAATATCCTCTTGAAAAATGCTAAATTATTGTGTTTAGGAATAGTCTTATAATGACCTACCATTCCAACAACTTGCATTATATCAGGACGGGATGTTCTAATGTACAGAAGACTACTTATCATTGATCGATATATTCTTTGATCAACATCAGGTGAAATATCATCTTTACTGAGCTTGCAACCAACCACCATAGGTGTACTAACTGGAGAGGAATCGTCCATATGAAACCTCTTTAACATCTCTTTCAAATATTTTTCTTGAGAGATAAATATCCTTGCAGAACTTTGGTTGATTCGTAAACCAAGAAAATATGATAGTTCTCCTATCATGGACATCTCAAACTTAGTCTGCATTGAATTAGAAAACCACTGAAATGAAGGGTCATTAGTGCATCCAAAAATAATGTCATCTACATAAACTAAAACAACTAATAAATCATCACCTTCAGACTTAATGTATAGATTACTGTCAACAATACCTTTCTTGAACCCTTTGTCTTGTAGAAAATTTTCCAGTCTATGATACCAGGCTCGTGGTGCCTGTTTCAGTCCATATAATGAATTTTTCAACTTACAGACATAGTCAGGATTATCCGTCAGTGAAAATCCTTCAAGTTTATCCACATATACATCTTCTTATAGATCTCCATTAAGAAATGTTGACTTAACATCCATCTAATATACTTTAAATTTCTTATGACAGGCATAGGCAAGAAACATTCTGATGGCTTCCAATCTTTCCACTGGTACAAAGGTTTCATAAAAATTCTATCCTTCAACTTGTACATACCCCTTACAGGATAATCTGGGTTTATTCCTAACAATTTTTCCTTGTTCATTGATTTTGTTTTTAAACACCCATTTGGATCCAATTACATTCTTATCTGTAGGTCTAGGAACAAGATCCCAAGTATTGTTCTTCTCAATCTTATCCAATTCCTCATTCATTCATTTTAACCAATTTACATATTTACTGGCTTCATCAAAGTTCGTGGGTTCCACCATGGATATGAAGGCTATATGTGATTTCTTAGTGTCTTTGATTATCCTTCTCCTAGTTTGTACACCTTTGTCTTTCTCACCAATTATCTGACTTGCAGGATGATTCTTTTGAGTAATTTTGGAGGAAGGATTTGATGTTGTCTACTAATTTGAGTCTGCCTTAGTATTTGTATCTTCATTTGAATCAGAGTCTTATTTTTCTGATTCTTGGACCTGTTCATCTTCAACTTCAACTATATCCTCTATTGTTGATTCAATATTGCTCACCTCTCTTACTGGGACTCCTTCATCAACTTTTATGTCAATGCAATCAACCAATTTATGCAGCCTCTTATTATAGAATCTATCTCCTTTATTGTTTGTAGCATACCCTAATAATATGCCTTTATCATCCCTGTCATCATACTTGACAAGGTTTTCATTATTACTTTTTATGTAGAAGTTACTCCCAAAGACTTGTGTTTGATTGAAGTAGGTATTCCATACCACAGTTCATAAGGTGTCTTGTCACTGTGTGGTCTGAGGTGAGCTTTGTTAAGAATATGGATTGTTGTGTGTATTTCTTCTACCCAGTAAGTTTGACCAATGTTCTTCTCATTCATCATTGACATGGCCATTTGTTGAACTGTTCTATTTTTCCTCTCGACTACTCCATTTTGTTGTGGAGTTCCTAGGATTGTGTATTCTCTCTTGATCCCATGTTTATCACAAAATTCCTTGAAATCACTTGACATAAATTCTCCTCCTCTATCTGATCTTACAACCTTTAATCTGTTCCCTGTTTGATTCTCAGTTAAAGCCTTAAATATTTTAAATTTTTCAAATTCTTCAGCTTTTTCTTTGAGAAAAGAAACCGAAGTGAGTCTGGAGTAATCATCAATGATAAACATGAAGTATTTTTCCTTCCCTATGCCTTCCTGTCTTGATGGTCCACATAAATCCATATGAACTAATTGGAGTGGTTTCTCTGTTGAAGTAGAGATCTTGTATTTAAACTGTGTCTTGGTTAGCTTTCCTACTTGGCAGGGTTTACACACAGAATCTTGTGGCTTTGATATTCTTGGAATATCTTTTACTGCCTCAAGATTTTTGATCTTGATTAAGTGGTTAAAGTTTAGATGTCCAAGTCTCCTATGCCATAAACAACTTTCATCATGTTTTCTTAGATGACACTCTTCTCTATCTTCTTTCAGCACATATACATTAGTATATGTCCTTATGCCTTTAGCCACCACTTGTCTTGAGTTTACCAACTTTATCTTACAATATTTGGAAGTGAACACCACTTCACATCCTCTGTCACACATTTGAATTACACTGAGAAAATTATGTTTTATCCCATCTACAAGAAGAACATCCTAGGCTTTTCCTTTTCCATTACTTAAACTCACCATCCCTTTACCCTTGATTTTACCTGGTTCATCATTTCCAAAGGTCACATTCCCTGTTTTTCTTTTACTTATAGACATAAACTTATCCTTGTCTCCAGTCATGTGCTTGGAACATCCACTGTATATATACCATGGGTATTTTTGTTTTTGAGCTGAAAGTACTAGACCACATTTTTCACTATCTTTCTTTTTCCATGTGCTGGAATTTGTAGCTAAGGTTTTTATCCTTGGATCTGCTTTGTAATTCTTCAGATGGAAGTTTGCGGCTTTATGGCCCAAGTTATGACAGTTATAGCATTCGAGCTCAATGTTCAATAGGTCAAAGTGATTGGTGAAACTTTGTCTACTTATTGGTTGTTTTCTTCTATGCTGCAAAGATTGTTTGTTTCTTGATCTCCTCAATTGCATGTCTCTAAACTTAATTTGACAATTTACAATTTTATGACCAAATTTAGAGCAGTAAAAAAAGTAACCATGGAAGAAATTTTGGTACCTAAAGGATGGCCTTCTTCTTGGAATTTTTTTCTCCATCTTCTGCTATCTTTGTTTTTTATCAGGGATAATCTTGTCTTTATTATCTTTTGATGGCAGAGTACTCACATCGTCTGATTGTCTGTTGACTTGGAACTTGATCATCTTTACTGATTCTTTTCTTTCTGGTTGTTTGTTGCTTGAACCACTTACATAGCCTAAAATAGTCTTCAACAAAGGAGATCTTTGTTTGCTCAGAATGCCATTTAGTTTTGTTGAGGCTTTAATGCTTCGAATATTTTGGAGACACAATGCTTTAATTTTCTTCATTTCTTTTCTGGTTTTTACTACCTCTTCTTCCAAGGTTTCACATCTTTCCTTCTTTTATGATAACTGTTGTTTTAGAATGTCCTCTATTTTATTTGCCTCTTCTAATTCCACTTTTAGCAGGGCAAAGTCTTCATCAGATTTTTTACTGTCTTTCTCGAACTATATCAGCAATTGTTTTTGCTTTTTCTTCTTAAATATGAGTCTAGAAATTTCTTCTAGAGCACTGATCAGTTCTCCTTCCAAGTCAACCACAACTTCTTCATCATCAAAATCACTTCCTGTGATTTTATTATCATAATCCTCTTTGTCCATAAGCATAAATTCATTAATCTTATCTTCACAAGCATAATCACTATCTGTGTCTCCTGAAGAGTCATCATTGTTTACACATAAAATTTTCCTTTTACCAAATCTCTTGGATTTGTACTTCTCTTCACCTTCAGCGTTCTGGTCCTTCTTCCTGTGTGGACACTTAGATGCAAAGTGACCTATATTTCCATAGTTAAAACATTTGAAGGGAAACTTTCCTTGGTACTTGCCTGATCCTTTCTTTAGTCTTCTCACAATTATTTCTTCAATCTCATCAAGCTCAGAATCCTCATTCGTATCTGCTTTAAATGATGCTTCTCTAGAGGTGGGTTTATATTTACCTATCCTCATTTCATAAGCAGTCAGAGTTCCTAGGAGTTGGTCAATAGTCAAAGTTTTAATATCATTCAATTCTTCTATTGTAGAAACTTTTGGATGAAATCTATCGGGCAAAGATCTTAAAGTTTTCTAAACTAAAAATGAGTGTTCAATTTTCTCACCAAGACCCTTCATGGAATTCACAAGCTCCTCAACTCTTAAAAAACATTTAATAATTGTTTCATACTCATTCATCTTTAGTTGTTCAAATTTCAATCTATGTGTCTGATGTTTGGAACCTTTTACTTTCTCATCTCCTTCATAACTGCTAATAAGTTTATCCCACATTTCTTTGGCAAATTCAAGTTGCATGAAATTTACAAATTTAGCTTCAGCAAGCCCACTAAAAATAGCATTCTTTGCCTTAGTGTTGAATCTAAATTCTAGCTTGTCATCCTTATAAGCTAGTACAATTGGTTTTACATAACTAGTCTCTACAACATCTGAAACATCAGCACCAAAGGCCATGATTATGTTCTCATTATAACCTTCCAGAAGGAAAAAATTGTTCCATCAAACCTAGGATACTTATTGATTGAAGTTCCTTCATGTCTTGTCATGTTTAAGATTACTGATATACCTTTAAATAAAAGGAACCCTCTATGATACCAATTGTTGGAAATACTAAGACAACTGCGGGGGGGTGAATCATTTGTTACTGTGCTTAAATTTTTGTATGCCTATTAAACTATTATTAATATTCTCCAAGTGATTGTCAAGATTATGCAATTCATGAACAACAGAAATAGTAAAACATCAATCACACATATGTTATACACAGAGACAAATATTCATGAGGAAACCCATAAAGGGAGAAAACATTTTCTTCTTCTAATGATAGGAATTATTTTATGTTCTGTACATCATCTTTCTTTGAGCACAAACTCAAAATGAGGCCATAACCTTTTATTTAACAAGTTGCAACTTACTGAGAGCACCAACTCTCTGGTTTCTCTAGCACCCACTAGAAGGAAGCACCAACTCCCTGAGTGTTCTAACACCCACTAGATGGAAGCACCAACTTCCAGTCACACAGGAACCAACCTGTATAACAGAGAACAATGGTTCTCCCTTGCACCACCCTACTACCCTAATTTTTTCTGGCTGCAACCAGATGGAAGCTACAACTCTGTGTGTTCAAAAACCCACTTGAAACTCTGAGGACAACAGTCCTCCCTAGCACCACCCTACCACCCTGAAATATAAATATTTTCTTTCTTAAAGTTATTACAGTGATACCATATTTATCAATGGCTTACCAGTCTCATCATTGTTCTGCTACACTGCTATGTTCTGATACATCAGTTTCTTGATGTTGCTTGCATCTTCTTACACACACCCTGTTCAGCTTCTCTTTCCCCTTTTATGCTCTGTGTTGCCTCTTCATTATTTTCGCTATATATCTGATCTTCCCTTCAGATCATGCACTACATCACATCCTACACACATGCATCGCACTCAAAAAATCACAATTTCTTCTATGTTCTGCATGTCTTTCACACGCTGATTCCTCTGCATGATCATCATTTGAACTCTTCATCTTCTCTGGTGGTTATTCAAAATCTGTTCATCATTAGTGGGCGTTATCCTGAGATTCTTTGTCTTCTCTGGTATTCGTAACTCTTCTTCTTCTCTGGTATTCGTAACTCTTCGTCTTCTCTAGCAGTTACAGTCAGACATTTTTTTGGAATCTTTGGCTTCTAAGCCCCTTACTTCACGTGACCACTGGCGATGACCAAACACATATTCAAAAGACGCTTCACGATCCTAGTCTAGCGAGCACTAGCTCCCTTTTTTTTGATATGACCTTGGGAAATGAACTTCACATGACCACGCAATTGCGGGCGCATCCATAGGCGGTATGAGGGAAACCCACTTTGCACCCCACAATTCACTACAAAGCTCCATGTATAACTTTAGCAATACCATGGTTTTGATTGCGGCTCGTTCACAAAAAATTAAGACTTGATCATGTTCTGACCCCGCAATGTGACGGGACTGTCGATCTCATGATCTTGATGATGCTCCTGAATGGATGGTTCAAATTTGATCTTTCACGATATGCAGATCAGATCCAACCTCCCTAAATCAACGATTGTGATTTATTTCGTGATCTAGGCTTCGGGAGTTTCAAATATCAAACCCTTCTTTCTTCCATACACCAATCTTCTAGAGTCGATGATCCACGGAAACTTGTCCTTTTCAATCAATGGCTCTACCTCCACTTCAGGATTTTGACCTTTCAACCAGATCAACGGTTATGCATCCCCTTTCTCGATCAATGATCGATATCTCCTTCGGGCCTTCGAACTTATAAAATCTCAAATCTCAAACTCACGCTCTGAATTAGACAACCCGGATTAACTTCAGACAATCCAATGCTTGAGATCTTCTTTAGATGATCTGACGACTGAGATCTTCTTTGGATGATCTAGCGGGCAAAAAATTGTTTTGGTTCTGTGGCTCTCCAGACTTTAGAGATTTCAAATCTCAAACTGACGTTATGGATTAGATGGCCTAGATTCACTTCAGACGATCTGACGCTTGAGATCTTTTGTGGATGATCTGACGACTGATATTTACTTCATACGATCTAACGGTCGAGAATGTGTTTCGACTCTCTGGCTCTCCAAACTTCAGAGATTTCAAATCTCAAAGTGGCGCTCTAGATCAAACAACCCAGATTCACTTCGTACGATTTGACGCTTGAGATATTCTTCGGATGATATGATGACTGAGATTTACTTCAGATGATCCAAAGGTCAAGAATGTATTTCAGCTCTCCAGACTTCGGATATTTCAAATCTCAAACTGACGCTCTCGAAGTGATTTCTTTGAAGAATAACCTTTTCACATCTTTAGACCCAAAACTAATGTTGTTTGTTGATCATGATATTGGATCGACGACTCGATTTGTATGCAATGCATATTTACCTTGGTTTAGATCCAATGACCCTCCAACTTTGATTATACTATCCTTCCACTTTAGAAAGATCTGACGACTAACAAAAATTTGCATAGTTAAGATCTCATATATTTTACCACGCTTATCCTATCCTCCCACTTAATTTGATCCGACAGCTGACGGGTATTCAAATAATTGAATTCTCAATCATTTGGCCCCGCTTATCCTATCCTTCCACTTAAATTGATCCGACAGTCATTTAGACTCTCGAAGCAGATCCATTATGAAGGATGATTGCGGAACAACAACTTGTGAGTGATTTAATTCATCACCCAAGCTCCACAATTTGAAGTTGTGCATTTGTTGGTGAGTCAACCACAATCGTCGATCTTTGAAGCTATAAGATTTGATGGTCCTGATTAATTGCGGGATTGGAAATAGCATGATATTTAATTCTCCTTTAGATCTCCGCAATCTATCGTTGTCGTTGATCTAGCAGTTGCGCATTCGACGGACACGACTTAATCCGACTTAATTTGTTCGTTTGTTAGATCAACCAAAATCGTCAATATTTGGGTTTATGAGATCCAACGATCTAGACCGATTACAGGATTAAAACTAGCGAGTTGTTTAATTCTACTTTCTCTCTCCTCAATTCATCCATGTCATTGATCTAGCTTACAGATCTGATGATCACAATCCTCCTCTTGAGTTCCTTTGATCTCTGCATACTGTTCGCTCCTCCTCCTGAGCTTATGCTTTTCCTGTTTTCCATTGTCGTTGTTGTTCTTGCCATCAATGACAAGCACACTCTTCCTGTAAAACATGCCAACACATGTGACTTGTTGTAGTTCAACCATTCAAAGTCGATGAATATGAAGGAGCATGCACGTGGTGGAATTCATAACTGAGCTAAAAATGAAAACGTTATAAAGGTAGTTATGGAAGGGAAACATTTGAGTAGTTATGTTGGAAGGAGACAATCATAGGGGAGTTTTCCAAGTTAAATACAAGAGTGCACAATGGAAAAATGGACTCTTGATAAATTGGATGGAAGAGAAGTAGAGGGCATCCAACCTTGGTGTGGGTGGTAGAGTAGATAGAGTAAATAGCCTACATATATAATAGATAGAAGAAATAAAATGGTCAAAAAGCCACAAATAGTTTAGGAGAATGAGTCTATGAGGTCCAAACATCAATTTTTTAAATCTGTGTGTAACCTAAAATTAATGATATAATTATTGTGTACACATGATGTATTGTGTTTATGAATACCTCTACTACGATTCTGTTAAGCCCTAATGTTGGCTCATTACCCCTTAATTGGGGCATATTATATTAGTAATGTTATTTTATTTATGTTGTCTTTAGGCCATTAGTTGTAATTA
>CBVK0101992507.1:0-12152 GCA_900067695.1 Picea abies | reverse complement strand
ATCATCTTGTACTTGAACATTTAAGTGGGGTAAAAGGAGGTTGCCCCCTCAAAGAGGCTTATTATTTGAAATTATCTCTGTTTCAAGGCATTGAGTACTTTTCCTGAGGTTTTTCCATGCTATATTGATGTTTGGTTCTTAACAGATTCTATCAATCTATGACAATTTGTATGTATATATGTGAATTTCAAGATACATGTAGGTATGGCCTATTAAGAAGCCAATATTAATTTGAATGTATGAGTGGTACTATAAGTGGTTATTTATTATCCTAATAGTATTGTGTAGAAAACATATTGAGTGGAGAATAGTCTCTCATAACCCACTGACTATGCAGGAGGATGTATTGTGTTTATGAATACCTCTACTACGATTCTATCAATCTATGACAATTTGTATGTATATATGTGAGTTTCAAGATATGTGTAGGTATGGCCTATTAAGAAGCCAAGATTCATTTGAATGTATGTGTGGTACTATATGTGGTTATTTATTATCCTAATAGTGTTGTGGATAAAACATATTGAGTGGAGAATAGTCTTCCATAACCCACTGACTATGCAAGAGAAATATTGCATGTTATTAAAGAGTTATCTTAATATATGAATTATGAGGAGGATACATTAATGATGATGATTCATATGTATTGATGTTGTTGAAATTATAAGAAGACCAGTGAGTCCATAAACCACAAATTCCAAGATTAAATATTGTGCATTGAAGATTGTGGAGAGTTTCAAGTTGAATCATGCATATGTATGATTCCACTATAATGAGAATATAATCCAAAACCATGTTGGAGGTTCATTGTAAACCATTGTGGACTTTGATTTGGTGGGATATGTGGTTCTATGCATCAATACAATAAGCACATGAAGAGAACAAATGAGATAAAAAAAAAATTAAGCACCATTTAGTATGAGCATTGCACATGTGGTTGTCATCACATGTCTTGGAGACTTGCACGGTACCATGTTAGTTCTAACCTTCCAAGGGTTGGAATTTTGGTAGAATTTGCCTCTAGTGGATGTTGGCTTGGAAAAGGAGATTCATTTTCTTCTTGGTTGATGGTCATGTTTTGGTTCTCTCTTCATGGTTGCCCATGTTTTGGTTGAATATTATGAGATGATATTTGGTGTTATTGTCTTTCTACATGGGTATCACCCTTTACATGGTAGATGTGCCCCGTGTGTTATTGTATTAGTAGTTGTTTTACACATGGAACGATGATGTTTTTCTTGGTTCATGGATGATGTTGAGCACTCTCTAAATCTTGAGATTTCCATGATGATTCTATTGAGATACTTGACATGGATTTCCATAGATTTCTCCCTTCATTGCATGGTTTTTTCATGGTGATATGTCTACTCCATACACCACATGTGACATTATTTCTAGAGAACTTGTCATATTCCACATGTTTTTACATCAATATTTCACTTGATGATAGGTATACACTTTATTTTGATTCAACAATATCATAATACACATGTTTAGGAGGATGATTGTAGCATTTAACGACTGTATTGACTTTTGTTTGACTAAAGGAAGGCCTATCTCTTGAGAACCTTATATTACTTGGATGATATTGACACTTAGAGAACTTTATGATGACATGGATGATCACTCCTAGTGGAGAGATCATCTTGTACACATATTTTTGTGTAATCCTAGCCCTCACAATGGTTGGTTGACTCATATTGACCTATTTGATTCAGTGATGGAGCATCCTGATATTTTTTAGGATGATGAATTGGCATGATTTATCTTAATGTAGAACTACTACTTGGGTCCCCTTACTTCTTTGTTGATTTTTGACTCTTGGATAAACTTGTACATGTTACATATTTTGAGGAGCCTTTTGCCTTAGTTGTTGTGATAGTGCACCAAGGAGTTTTGAAATTTCCTTGGGCATTGTGACATTGCCTTGGGAGTTGTGAGATTAGTTTAGGTGTTTTGATAGTGCATTGATAATTGCGACATTGTGTTGGGATTTGTCACATTTTGTCTAGCATGTGGATGTCAACCTTTGAGGGGTGATCCACTTTTCCCTTTCTTGACACACTTATTGATGGTGGTTATTCTTGGATATTGAGCTTGGGGATTTCTTTAAGGAGGTTGAACTTTTTATTGACCTATTATTAGCATATGACTATTTTGAGGAGTTCCTTCCCAATTTTGATTTGGATTTTCACTCTTGGTAGAGATATCAACTATTTTGCACACATATAGAGGTATTAAACACTTTGTTGCATTATTTTATTACTAGATAATGAGGTTACCCTCTCCCTCTTGTATTTTGTTAGATAATTGGTTCATTTTTCACATGATTTAAGGTATCCTTGAATCAAGGAGGTGGAAATCTACAAATCACTCTATGGCACATTATCTCGTGATTTTATTGTTTTTGAAGAGGACAACTTGGTTCTCTTTCGGTTCTCCCATTATAGCATGGATATTGAGCCTATTTTGAGCACCTTGCACATGGATCTAGTGATTGGAAAATATTTTGAGGAGGAAAAATTGGTTAGATATTTTATAATGGAGGATATTTACTTGATATGTGCCTCTACTATATTGCTTGTTAATGGGACATTATATTCCTAATGTCACACATGCCATCTATTGATGGTTTTTGCACATTACTTCATTAAGGTTGTCTCAATTTGGAGAGATGCATTTCCATGATTTGAGGAGCTATACATGCCATCTGGAGGACTCATTGCAAATTCTTTTAAGTCCATTTATGGGACGTTTTACTTGGATACATCACACTTGTTATTTTTATAATTTGTTGCATAACCAAAACCCTTATTCTTTTATCATTGGCCTGTCTCATGGATTTGGTTACTTAATACCATTGTTGTCATATCATTTTTTATTGATTCTTTTTGTAGAAGAAAGTGAATCTAGGAAAACAATTTGTATTTTATTATAAATGAAGATGGATGTAAAACCTATATAATTGTTTTGTCTCTTCATTATTTCTCATGGTTTGATCCGCAATTCTCTATGCAAAATTAAAATACAGCAATATAATAAACTGGAACACAAGAATAAAAATGTTGCACAATACAAAATACACAGAGAATGACAGAGAAAAACATTGGAAGTGACAAGTAAATGACCATCAGTTTATTTAGAAGAGAAGAGCGCCCTCTTAATACTATGCAGGGTGACTTTTTTTCTCTCCAACAATTATAGTTACAAAAGAAGTTGTTGCTTTTATTTTTGAAGTTCCCTCTTAACCAAACTTGTGAGGCTTGTTTCCCCAACAACTAACTCACATGACTGACATGCTAAATTTATTTTAGAAACACCTAACTTAACTAGACTACAGATAGTTGTTTACATTTCGATTGACTAACACAAACTAACATACTAACATCTATTCAACAATTCCTTTCTCATCCAAAACTGGCAAGAGCATAATACAATAGAAATAACTACCTACATGCTAAAATATCTTGTGTTGAGTAGCGAAGGAAGGGGGGCACCCTTCCTGGTGGCCCAATTCCTCCTTGTTTAGATCTAGAAGCATCCCCACTTCCACCAACAAATGAAGAAATTTGTATTGAATTCTCGCCAATACTTTCTCGAACTGTGTCAGGATCATATCTGAGTGAGCGTAGCTGATGAGGTTTTCCTTGGAATTATTGTTTGGCTCGCAAGATCCACACACGAGCTTACTCGGTATGTGCCTTAAATACGAGAACCCTATAAAAATAATGGGTGTTTCTGATACACCCTAGTTGATTAACAACTTCAACTAAGAAGGGATTCCTCTACAAATGATTTTTCCCAACTATACTACATTTAGAATTTTTTTTTTTTCTTGAAGCTTTCTCAATAATCTGTTTGAACACAGAGGAACTATTAGGTAGAGTGTTATAATATGTTGGCACTTGTGTTGGAGTATATAACATGTTGGCTGAGACTTTTGGAACATAAACCTACTTTGATAAAAGAAATGATAGAGATGCACAAGGCAATGATGAAGAAGAAGTAGGGCCTAAATGCAGAAGTCGGATAGGTTGGAATGCTATCAAAGCAGCCTCTCAAGGAGAGAGGTGGTAGGAAGGGGATTTGAGAAAAGAGGCTTCTGACATGAGATCAATGGTGTGCTCAATAGAGAAAGACAAGGGAAATATTGTGGTTTGGGGGAAGACCTTGGCAACTTCTGGGAGTGGGGGATCCATGTCCTCATGTGTTGGGTTGGTCAAATGGTTTGTTTTAATGGGGAAAATCAAATACAAAGAAACATATTTTTTCAGAGTGACTTTCTTAATGGCCACTTGTCCGTTCATAGGCTATTTAGAATGAGGAGCAGAGGAAGTAATTACATAGGTGTGTCCCTTATGTTGAAAATGGTATTTATGAAATTTAGCATGATAAACAATGTTTTGGGTATATTGGTAGGGAATTCCAAGTAACAAGTCAACATAGTCTAAAGGAGAAACATCACACACCATAATATCCTAGAAATGGCCAATAGTGAAGGTCACCATGCATCAACGACATATAGTGAGGTGTGGACCTTCCTTTTGTACCCATACGAGTTGATATGGTTCAGTGTGCGGAGTAATTGGGAGTTGTATACTGGACCAAGTCTTGGGAGATGAGGCTATTTTGGCTTCCATTTTCCAGGATGAGAGTATAAAAATTAATTTTTGGGGGGCGAAGGTTTTGAAGTGCCTGATAGTCGACGTAAGCATGTGAGTTGGTCTTGTGGAAGGTACATCGGATTGTGTAATGTCCCCCACCTCTTAGAGAGATGATGTGGAGACTCAGTGGCCTGGGCACCCCCACTAGGTCATAGTCTTACACTAAAGGGGGAAGTCAAGGAGGCTAAAGTTATATTTTTAAGTTGACTTAAGAAAGGAAGAGGGATTAAGGGTAAAAGATAACTCAACAGAAGAATAGAAGATTAACCTTGGGAGTTAACCTAACTCAACAGAGAATTAGAAGGAAAAAAGTATAAGTAAGAGGTTGGGGCACACCTATTAGGCATTCTGGTTTTGGATTAGCATTTTCTATTACTCTTGAGCATTCAGTTTGGGGGTTTTGTTGTACAAACCCTTGTGAGAAACTTAGTGGTGAAATATCCACTCACCTTGTTCCATAGCCTGGTCTCGGGGATGAAAGACTCCTCCACACCATTCTAGCCTCAGCCCATCTCCATCTAGCACTTCAGAAGGTAGCAGGTCGTATTGTTCTTGTGTTTCCAGCAAGGGCGCACCATCATCTAGAGGGAGGTTCGATCCAGCTTATCCTGAGGGCCTGGGGCCATTCCGACAATTGGTTTTTGTTTGCAGGGGCAAGACCATCAGTTTGAGGGATTTTCTGGAGGGTTATCATCATTCTACATTTGTCTACATATTGGGACATCTTGGAGCAATAGGGGACGTCCTGTGATTCAGTAAAACTCAGATCTAGGGAGATCTGCTTGAGATCTGAGTCTGAAACTTCTCCCACAGGATTCTCATAGCCTGATCTATATTCTTGGAGAGTTTCAGAGCATTTGGAGGCCTCCTTCATTAGGGCCGAACCAGCTAGGGTTTCATTCATCTAGTGGGGTGCACCATTCAGTGGAGGAATTCAAATCTACAGGGTTTGAGAGTGGATTTGGGAATTTGGACACTTTTGGTAGCAGGGCCAAATTATTGAGGGCTTCATTATTCTAGCAGGGTGTGGCACTTTCTAGCTTGGAGGCTGAGCATTAGTACGGCTCAGATCTACTTGATTCAGTCTTCATTGTATATCCAGCCTTTGGAGGCTTATTTTGTAATGTCGGGAGCATTTTGTAGTAGCTCATATCTATTGTGTGTATGGCCATCTGAGGTTTATGCCAGATCGACCATCTATTGTATTGAGCTTACATTGCTCATAATAAAAAGGTCAGATCTTTACTTGTGCTTCTACATCTTGAATACATTGTGATCTTCATGTGTTGATGAATCTTGTATGCACTTAATAACTCAATAAATACCTACACATCAATAGATCAGTAGTAGTTAGTGATTCCAAGAAAAGATTTGGCTTGGGATCATTATAGTGGTATCAAAGCTTCAATCCTCCAAACCTGTGGAAGGATCGGTGCATGCAAAGGTACAGTGGTATCCCTATGGGTCGGAGGAAGAAACCTAGCAATGAAACAGAGGCCGAGATGGAGGGATCCGGAGATGACCATGAAGCTTTAGACTTGACTCTCATAGTAGTGGAATTTAACAAGTTCCAACAATCTATCAACCACACGGAAAGCACATTGGTCTGATATTTGGACGAATACCATGAAACCAACAGGAAGGGATAGGCTGAGCTTTCTGAAACATTGAAGAAAGTTGACGAGAACCTGCAGATAATGAACATGAACCAATCCAAGCTAACTGCATTTCTAATGGAAATGGCACATAAGGGGAAAGACCCTGATACTTATGGGCATAAGGAGGCCGGTGGATCCGGTGGGATCCATGAGAGATCAGACATAATCAGGAGAAATCTTCCAGATCCGATGGGAGTTTGGAAGGAGACATGCTCCAGGGTCAAATGGGTAGCAGGATCAATTCGAGGAGATACATACCCACATTCATAGATGAACAACTTGGTGGACATATGAGTGGAAGAGCCAACCCGAGACTGTATATGCCCACATTCTCAGATGAGCTAGGGCAACAGGAATTGGTTGAAGATTTTGTGGGACAATTGGTGAGGAGTACCAATAAATACTACAGTTTATATATGAAGATCCAAAAACAGATGTCCCTAGACCAGTATTGTCAACTCAAGTTCAGAAATCAACCCAGGATGAACAACAGGGGCAGTTTTGAGTTTGAACGAAGAGTAGGAAAAATATAAATTCCATAATTTGATGGTACGGCCAAGATGACAGGTCAATCTTGGGTACAAAAGTTGGATACTTACCTGCAACTCAACCCCATGAGAGAGATGGAGGCCATCAAATTCGCCACTATGTACCTGAATGGCAAGGCTCATGACTGGTGGTATCATGGACTCACCACACTCGGCCACAATCAGATTGTATCCTATATAGAGTTTACTCAGAGGCTCATTAATAGATTTGACCAAGGATATCCTAAGCTACATTTCTAGGAGCTTACCCAACTCAAACAAACAGGTACGGTTGAAGTGTATATTGATGAATTTTAGAGATTGGCAGTTATGGTACAGGATATGTCCCCAACAAGGCTCATGATGCTTTTCATAGAAGGGTGATGGAACCATTGAAGGGTTGGGTAAAGGCCTTTAAACCCCACAACCTACAGGAAGCCATTTGGAAGGCGAGGGATTTGGGGCCAGCTGTGAAGCCTAGATTCATACCCAGACCACCTCTTAATAGTGGAGGAAGAGATAAAAGACCTCCAATGAATCAAGGGGGACGTGACCCAAAGGGATTTGATAGGGGCCATGGTAGGATAGATGACAATGCCAGAAGGGAACTGAGGAGAAAGCAAATCTGCTTCACTTGCAAAGAACCATGGAATCTATCACATAAGTGCATGGGACGTGGCCAGGTTCACTATATAGAAGTTATCTTGGACAATGAAGAGGAGGAAGAGTATGGACAGATATAAAACATTGAGGCCGAAACTGCAGATACAGGAGAAGAGGAGGTTCCGAAACTTGACTGTGCGGCTAGAGAGAAGGCTACCTTGGCATCTATCAGCGGGGTACCCAAGTTCAACACCTTCAGGATAAGAGGGGTCTTGCAGGGACAGAGAGTCTCGGTTCTGATTGATGGAGGAGCTTCCCACAATTTCATTGATGAGGCATTACTAAAGAGGAGGCACATACCTACAGTAGAGTTTGAAGGGTTCAAAGTAGAGGTAGTAGGCGGGAGTACTATGCCCTATGACAGATACATATCATGTATGAAACTCACCTTAGGAAGGCATGAGTTAGTTCAGGATGTGTATGTGATGGATCTTCCCGATACCAACATCATCCTAGGGGTGTAGTGGCTCAACACTTTAGGTCCCATCACCACCAATTACAAGACCATGGAAATGTCCTTTGTAGAGGAAGGAGGATGAAAGGTTGTGCTCAGAGGCATGACAATTAACTCCGCTAGAGTGGTCATGGCCAAAAGGATGGAAGCCATCTTCAGAAGGGAATAAATTGTATACGCAACAGAATGTAAAGTCTCAACATGAGTGGACGAGAAGGGGAAGGTGCACTATGCTCCGGAGATTAAAAAGATCCTTGACAGGAACCATAGGGTGTTTGGGCTGATTCCTCCAGATGTGCCACCAGACAGGGGGTTCGAGCAAATTATTGAGCTAGAAGTAGGGGCTAAACCAGTTATCACCACACCCTATAGGCATCCCAAGAAGTATAATGACGAGATAGAGAAGGCCATCAAAGAGCTTCTAGACATGGGACACATCAGGCCGAGTTCAAGCCTGTTCGCTTCTTCAGTAGTCTTGGTTAAGAAAAAGGATGGAACGATGAGAATATGCATTGACTTCCGGGCTTTGAATAAAAATATCATCAAAAACAGGTACCCCATACCCAGGATTGATGAGTTGTTGGATGAGCTGCATGGAGCGATCTATTTCACAAAAATTGATCTCTGTTCGGGCTACCATCAAATCAAGATGAGGGAGGAGGACATCTCAAAAACAACCTTTAGGTGTCACTACGGCCATTACGAGTTTTTGGTAATTCCCTTTGGGTTAACCAATGCCCCAGCCACATTCCAGTCCTGCATGAACCATGTGTTCAACAAACAGCTCAGGAAACACTTGTTGGTATTCTTTGATGACTTACTCATTAATAGAAAAACCTGGGAGGAACACCTTCGACATGTGGACCAAATCCTATCAATCATGGAAGAACAGTCACTATACGCCAAGGAATCCAAGTGTGAGTTTGGGATGACAGAGGTACTCTACTTGGGACACGTCATAGGGGCAAAAGGCGTACAGGTACACCCGGAGAAAATAATAGCCATTAGGGAATGGCCCACTCCGAAGACACTCATGGAACTGAGGGGATTCATGGGCCTATGCACATACTACAGGAAATTTTTTAAATGGTTCTCTCAACTATGCGCACCCTTCACTAACTTGACCAAAATTGGGTCCTTCAAATGGAGTGACGAGGCCCAAGCCATGATGGAGAAAATGAAAGAAGTCATGAGTACATGTCCATTTCTAGCTCTCCCAGATTTAGGCATACCCTTCACTTTGTAGTTTGATGCATCGGGGGAAGGTATAGGGGCTGTGTTGATGCAGAATAGGCACCCCATTGCCTATGAAAGTCGGAAACTCAGAGGTCCTGAACTACTTTATGGAATTTACGACAAAGAAATGTTGGCTATCATGCATGCACTAGCCAAATTCAGACAATATTTGGTAGGTGCAAGGTTTGTGGTCAAATCAAACCATAACAGTCTTAAATATCTACTAGAGAAGAAATATTTGAATGAAAGACAACAGAAATGGGTAAGCAAAATACAGGCCTACGACTTCGACATTGAATTTGTCAAGGGGAAGAACAATACAGTAGCCGATGCATTATCCAGGAGGCCATCAATTTTTTCCATGTTTGGTATGTCAGTTGACTGGAAGGATCACTTGATAGTGGAATATGCAAAGGATCAGTTCGCTTGTCAACTATTGGATGGATAAATACAGGACGACAACTTCAGGGTCATAAAGGACCTCATTTATTACAAAGGTTGAATCTTCTTAGTTCCTGGATCAGTTCTCAAAGCTAAGATCTTGGATGCGTGTCATAACTCACCAGTAGTAGGACATCAGGGCATCAGTAACACATACAGGCAGGTGAGAGAGAGGTTTGCATGGAAAGGCCTCAAGGAGGATGTGATTAAGCATGTCAAAGAGTGCACCACATGCCAAGAAAACAAGGATGAGCACACGCACCCTGCAAGACTGTTGCAACCCCTACCCATTCCAGAACACAAGTGGGAAAGTATATCCATGGATTTCATCACCGGTTTTCCCAGAGCATGGGGGAAGGATTGCATTTTCATGGTGGTGGACAGATTGATGAAGTTTGCACACTTCTTTTCCATAACCACAAACTTCAGCGTGGCACAGGTGGTCGAATTATTTTTCAGAAAGGTGTTCAGACTACACGGCCTACCCAAGACCATTATCAGTGATAGGGACAGCAGATTCATGAGTACGTTTTGGCAAGAGTTGTTCAGATTAGTAGGTACGACATTGACTCCTAGTACTAGTTGTCATCCTCAAACGGACAGTCAGACTGAAATAGTCAACAAATGAGTGGAAGGCTACCTCAGAAATTATGTAACAGGACAACAGAAAGCATGGGTCAGATGGTTTCACTTGGGAGAATATTTCTACAACACCACCCATCATGTATCCATAGGCATGACACCCTTCAGAGCTTTATATAGCTATGATCCCCTTTCCTTTGTGGATATTGCCTTTGAGGATAGCAAGGCACCCATGGTGCAGGATTGGGTGCAACAGATCCAAGACATTCTCAGGGAATTGAAGGATCATCTACAGAGGGCACAAAACCAGCAGAAGGTCCAAGCAGACAAGCACATAGTTGATCGGAATTTTGAGGTTGGAGATTTAGTCTACTTGAGGTTGCAACCATACAGGCATGCTTCCATTAAAAGAAGCAAAGCAGAGAAACTGCAACCACATTTCTTTGGACCCTACAGAGTTAGCAGGAGGATAGGGGCCATAGATTACGAGTTGGAGCTTCCACAAGGTAGCAGAATTCACAACGTTTTCATGTCTCATGCCTTAAGAAATCCCTCGGTCAACACATCAGGCCTATTGAGGTATTACCCCCATGGATGGGGAGGGACAGCTTGTTTTGATTCCAAAGGAGGTACTAGAAGTCCGAGAGAAGAGGCTCAGAAACCAAAGCATCAAGGAGTACCTGGTCAAGTGGAAGGATTTACCCATTGAGGATCCCACTTGGGAGCAGGAACACGTGGTAAGAGAAGAAGGTTTGGAATTGATTGAGGACAAGCAATTTCAAGCAGGGGAGACTGTAATGTCCCCCACCTCTTAGAGAGGTGATGTGGAGACTCAGTGGCTTGGGCACCTCCACTAGGTCATAGTCTTACACTGAAGGGGGAAGTCAAGGAGGCTAAAGTTATATTTTTAAGTTGACTTAAGAAAGGAAAAGGGATTAAGGGTAAAAGATAACTCAACAAAGGAATAGAAGATTAACCCTGGGAGTTAACCTAACTCAACAGAGAATTAGAAGGAAAAAAGTATAAGTAAGAGGCTGGGGCACACCTATTAGGCATTATGGTTTTGGATTAGCATTTGTTATTGCTCTTGAGCATTTAGTTTGGGGGTTTTGCTATACAAACCCTTGTGAGCAACTCAGTGGTGAAATTTCCACTCACCTTGTTCCACAACTTGGTCTCGGGGATGAAAGACTCCTCCACACCATTCTAGCCTCAACCCATCTCCATCTAGTGCTTTAGAAGGTAGCAGGTCGTACTGTTCTTGTGTTTCCAGCAAGGGCGCACCATCATCTAGAGAGAGGTTCAATCCAGTTTATCCTGAGGGCTTGGGGCCATTCCGACAGTTGGGTTTTGTTTGCAAGGGAAGGACCATCAATTTGAGGGATTTTCTAGAGGGTTATCATCATTCTACATTTTTCTGCAGATTGGGACATCTTGGAGCCATAGGGGACGTCCTGTGATTCAGTAAAACTAAGATCTAGAGAGATCTGCTTGAGATCTGAGTCTAAAACTTCTCCCACGAGATTCTCATAGCCCGATCTATATTCTTGGAGAGTTTTAGAGTATTTGGAGGAATCCTTCATCAGGGTCGAACCAGCTAGGGTTTCAGTCATCTAGTGGGGTGCACCATTCAGTGGAGGAATTCAGAGTTTGAGAGTGGATTTGGGAATTTGGACATCTGGGTTTTCCTTACAGTTGCCTGATCTATCATTTGGCATATTTCTCGGGATGATTGGAAACTTTTGGTAGCAGGGCAGAATTATTGAGGGCTTCGACATTCTAGCAGGGCGCGACACTTTCCAACTTGGAGGTTGAGCATTAGTATGGCTCAGATCTACTTGATTCAGTCTTCATTGTATATCCATCCTTTGGAGGCTTATTTTGTATTGTCAGGAGCATTTTGTAGTAGCTCATATCTATTGCTTGT
>CBVK0101992428.1:0-18788 GCA_900067695.1 Picea abies | reverse complement strand
TATATATATATATATATATATATATATATATATATAATATTTTTTTTCAAGTATAATATTATAATATAAACGTTAACGTTTAGAAAAAAAAGATTTCCATTTTTTTCAAGTGTAGTAATATTGAATGCTCTTTTTCCATTTTTTGATCCTAGAACCCTCTTTGCAAGCATTATGAAGCTCTGACATCTACAATAATTTATACAATTTCTTAGGTATTACAAGGTTTATATATCCCTCAACTTTCCCATATCAACATGTTTTATGTACCCTTCTTATCTAATTGGATGATGAAAATAAATTAGTGTTGTTACAAATTTCTCCATTATTCTCCAACTATTTTGTTGGTTAAATTAACATAAGGAAGGAAAAAAGAAAATTAAGTAGTCCATAAGTTTTGGTTAATCCTCATCCAAGGCTTATAAGAGAAGGTAGAAATAAAAAGTGATATTAAAAATGTCATGGAAAAATGGGGTATAGATTTCCGTATTTTGGAGTGGTTGGGGGAGGAGATGGGGTTGAATAAGTGGCTTTGGACTCGACTCTAGTATGCACCCTATCCACAACAACACGTTTATTCTCCTTGAATACTCTTTTTATTCTTTGTTGTTTGATGGCTAGAATCTTCTTTACAACATTTCAAGCTCTTACGTTTGCAATAATTTATACAATTACTTAGGCATTGCAAGAATCGACATATCAAAAAAAAGAAAAAGAAAAAAGGAAAAATCAGTCCATAACTTTGCATAGTAAAAAAAGGAAAAATAAGAAGTCCATAACTTTACATAATAATAAAAAAAGGAAAAATAAGTAGTCCATAAGTTTGCATATTAAAAAAAAAACAAAGGAAAAATAAGTAGTCCATAAGTTAGCATAATCTTCATCTAGAGCTTATGAGATATTTGTGTATGTCACCACATTAAGGGTAGAAATAAAAAGGGGTATATGGATACTTAGGATATATATAGTGAACATAAGGTTTTTAATTTTTTTTAGATAAGTGTATAGGGAGGGTGTTAGGATATTTAGACACTTAGGAGTTAGTTAAGATCTACTTGGTCTAATGTTAGGATATTTAGACACTTAGGAGTTAGTTAAGATCTACTTGGTCTAATGTGTTGTTAGGTAAAAGTGTGTTTCTTAGTGTATTTATTTAATATGCATTAGTATGCATTTGTAGTTAGGAAATCTGACGGTCATGATATGTTCCCGACATAGAGTGATCTGACGGTTCATACTCTCCTTGATCTTAATGACCATTGATCCATGGCTTAACACCCAATTAGTCCATGATCTCTATTTAAAGAGAATGGAGGTTCATTTTTTGATGATCAATTGTAAGAAGCTTTCTTGTAAAATCTCTCTGTAATCTTTTTCTTTTGCATTAATAAACTGCTCCAAGTGGTCGCGTTGGTTGGGGCCGTGGATGTTTCCCCGTAGGGGATTTACCACGTGAAAACCTCGGTGTGTTGATCTTTGATATGTTTATGTGAGTGGTTAATGAAGGTGTTCATCCTCTGCTGGAATACATGTGTTGTCGAACATGGTATGAGAGCTTATTTAAAGACCCGCTCATGTTGTAGATCGAGATCGTGACGTTGGTTGCCTCATATCCATTTTTTGTCATTTCTGTAGATTTATGTGCTGAGAGGATTGTTCCATTGTGTTTGGAGCACTCGTTTCAGTCAGGAAAACTTTTTGTTTCACTTGAAAAGGTTTCCGTTTGCCCAAGATACGACCATTTCAGTCAGATCCGGGGGTATACAACCAGAATACGCATTTTTTAAATTTTTGCAGAGTATCATTTTGGTTTTATTTCGGTTTTGTATTATTTGTTTCTAGGTTGCTACTCTTTTATATCTAAATATTCTCTTTTCCCCGCGCCCTGTGCAATCTCGAAAAATCAGAAACATATAGGAAAAGGTGCATCTTCCGGGTAGGCTAACCGAGATCTAACCCTTGTTGTCATCGAGAAGTTCTTGTGTGAAAAGAGTTTTTTTAGCACACTCTCGAAAGCCGTCTTCAACAACAACAACAACAACAACAAAAACAACAACAACACCCCCAATCATCTTCCTAAAAAATACAATATGTTTTGCTAGACCATTTGGTTAAAAGTTGTCTTATGAAGTAAGAGGTCTTGAGTTCAAGTCTCTCTTTTGTTACATTTTTTGAAAAAATTCATGCTCAAATTGTAAAGTGTATTTCACTTCAAGTATAAAAGTGAATCACTATATGTAGCTTTAATATTTTATTTTAGAGTTATTTATTTTGCATGCATCTTTTCTTTTATGAAGTAACTTTATTGTAAAAGTGATCCCCACTTCTCTTTATAAAAGTGGGTCACTTCATAAAGCAACTTACACTGTCACGTGGTCATTTGTTTAGCGTTTATGCATTTTTTAAAAGGGCATAACTCTCACATCCGAAGTCCGTTTTCAGTGCCGTTTTTTTTTAAAACCACATAACTTTTCGAGATCTTTCCATCCAGATCATCAGTTTTAGTTTTTAAATCCATATTATCTGCATATTTAATATGGATTCTACAAGTAATCTCTTGCTTACCAGCACCAATTGCTTCTAATGGAAATCTCATATGGAAGATTTATTAAGAAGTAAAGGCCTGTACTAGATTACCTTGGGAAAGGAAAAGGCATCCACTAATGATGATAAGAAAGTCGAATGGGCTAATAGGAGTGACAAAGGATGTGGACTAATCAACATGTTCATCTCTCAAGATTTAAGGTTCCACCTTAAAGAAATTGATGACCCCCATGAAGCTTGGGAAAAGATTGAATCTGTGTTTGGTAAACTAAATATTATTCGATCACAACAGTTAGAAAATAAAGTAGTGACCTTAAGTCCAAGTGATTTTTCTTGCCTTCGACACTATCTATCTAAGTTTAAAACACTTAGAATGTTATGTGAAGAATGTGAGATAGAAATGGAGGAAGAGTGTTGCATCTATCTTATTTTTTCTAAGCTAGGTAGTGCATATTCTGTGTTTGTATCTACCTTTTATGCCATGAGAGAGGCTCTAGGGAAAGCTTATCAAAAACCCACTCTTGAGTCCTTTTGTGTTGCTTTGATTAGAGAGGAAGATAAGCTTATACAACTTGGAGTGATCAACACTGCAGGTACCTCCAACAAAGCCTTAGTTGCCCAACAGAAATATAAACCCAAGTATCCCAAGAAGCAACATCCTCGCTACAACAACAAGCAACATAAGGGTCCCAAACTCGCTCAGATAGCTTCAGCTCCTAATGGTGACAAAGGAGCAAAATATAAAAATAAGAAGACTGACAAACATTTCAACTTTTGTGATAAACATGGTCATGATGAGTCCAAATGTTTCAAGAAGATGACATCTTTAGAAGCAGGGATGAAGAAATACAACATCTATATTGATTCTTCTTCTTCTTCTTCTTCTTCTCATGGACATTCACTTTCCGCTTCTGGTTTCTCCTTCAATACAACTTCAACTTCTTCTTCTGATGAGTGGCTTATTGATTCAGGAGAATAATATCATATTTCTAAGGATAAATACATATTTTCTTCTCTAAATGAATGTAACACCAAGAAAATATTTGTTGGTGATGATAGATCTCTTAGTGTTGTAGGATCTGGTACAATTCAAGTAGATAATGGTCATTTCAATGATGTATTATGTGTTCCAAGTCTTTCTTGTAACCTTCTATCATTATATCAAATCACTCATTCAAGGGAAGGTAAAACCGTAGATTTTTCACCTCACCAAGTTGTAATCAAGGATCTAAAAGATCCTAGCCATGTTCTTGCAACTGGAATTGTTGATGATATTGCCATCTTGTACAAGTTTGACAACTTTGGGTCATCATCTTTTTCATCAGTTTTTGTTGCTCATAGCGATGAATTGAGCAAACTTTGGCATGATCAGTTTGGTCATCTAAACTATCACTCATTGCAACAACTATGTAATCAACAAATGGTGACTGGTCTTCCTCCTATTTCATGAAGATATGGTGGTTGTGCCGGTTGTGTTCTCAACAAACATCATCAGGACAATTTTGACAAACGTTCCTCTTGGCACGCCTCGGGCCCTTTGCAGCTAGTTCACAGTGATTTGTGTGGTCCACTTTCTTCTCCTTCTTTTTCTGGGTGCAAGTATTTCTTAACTTTCATTGATGATTTTTCCAGACGTACTTGGGTTTACTTCTTAAAACTTAAGAGTGAATTTTTTGACAAGTTTTTGGCCTACAAGGCCCTCATAGAAAAGCAATATGGACATCAAATTCAAAATTTAAGAATAGATAATGGAGGAGAATATGTGAACAATAATTTTACAAGTTACTGCACTACACAGGGCATCCAAATGTAACACATTGTTCCATATACACCACAATAAAATGGTGTTGCTAAGAGAAAGAACCGCACATTAAAAGAAATGGCTAATTGTATGATCCAATCTAAGGGATTAAGTCTAAAGTATTAGGTGAAAGCAATCAACTATGCAAATTACATATTCAATCACACTCCCACAAAGGCTCTTAAAAATATAACACTGGAAGAATCTTGGACTAAAATTAAACTAGATGTAAGTCACTTCCGTGTATTTGGGAGTATAGCATGGGCTCACATTCCCGATGAGAAAAGGAAAGATTGCAGCCTAAAAGTGAGAAGTGTATATTTGTTGGTTATTCTGAAGATGTCAAGGGTTATAGACCTCTTCAACCACATTGTAATGAGATTATTATTAGAAGAGATATTAAATTTGATGGAAATCTCTTGGCCTGTGAGCCTAATTCAACGATTGTGCCTTCTTTGGCCTGCGAGACATCTTCGGCGTTTGTGCCTTCTTCTGTTCCTATTCTGGTTTCTTCTTCAGATGATGACAATGAGGATGAAAATCCACCTCCACCTACTCACCTTCCTCCAGATGATTACTTTGAACCTAAACCAACACCAGTTCTACCGCTTCCCAGATGGGTTCGTTCAACATGAGAAGCAACTGGTGGTCTTGTCGATGATCCTTCAGATCAGCATCGAACGCTTTCACAGTTCCAGTGAGCCTCTTCTCTTTTGGCTCAATTCTCAGAGACTCATGATCCAAAGACATTTGCAAAAGCTTCATGTCATCTAGATTGGGATACAACAATGAATGAAGAGTATTGTTCTTTAATGGAAAACGATGCTTGGGATCTTGTACCTCTTCCAAAAGGAAGAAAAGTTGTCATATGTAAATGGGTCTACAGAACTAAGTATGCATCAGATGGAAGTGTTGAAAGACACAAGGCTCGGTTAGTTTCCAAAGGATTTTCTCAAGTTGAAGGAATTGACTATAGTGAAACCTTTTTCCCCTGTAGCCAAAATGAATTCCATCCACCTTGTTTTTTCCCTTGCTGCCTCACATAAATGGGAGGTCGATCAGATGGATGTTAAATCCGCCTTCTTGCATGAATATTTGCAAGAAGAAATCTACATGGAACAACCACATGGCTATGTCCAGAATGACTCTAGCCTTGTTTGTCACCTTAAGAAATCTCTTTATGGTCTTAAGCAAGCTCCCCAAGCTTGGTATGCCAAAATGGACAACTTCCTTATTGACACCAGATTCTCTAGATGCCATCCTGATCCTAATGTCTATACCAAGAAAGTAGGAAGCCATCTCATAATCCTTGTCTTTTATGTTGATGACCTTATCCTTACTGGTAGTGACTCAAAACTTTTAAACCATGTGAAAACCAGCCTTAAGAAGAAATTTGAAATGACAGACTTAGACTTTTTGCACTCTTTCCTTAGCCTCCAATTTTTTCAAACCAATGAAGGAATTTTTCTTTCCCAGTCTAAGTATGCTTGTGACCTTCTTCGTCGCTTTCACATGGATGATTGTAAACCAACTCCTTCTCCCTTCCATTTCGGAGTCAAGCTTACTGCCACTTTGTTATAACCCTAATTTGCACCAAACATACTTACCTGACATCAGGCCATCTCATATGCCTTATTTTCCAAGCCAGTACTGAACAACTCTTCTTAAAAACACCCTTTTTAAAGGCCCACATGCCCTGCTCCACTACAACCCATGTGTACACTCTAGCTAACCCACTACAGCCCGCGTGTACCTACAAAAACATGAAAAATGGAAAGTTGTTGATGGAACACACAGTTTTGGGTAAGTTAACTAAACCTTTCGACCATGCATGGCTAGTCATTTGACTAAATGCCTATCTCCTTCTAGCCTATAAAATAAGGGGTAGGGGTCCCATTTGAAAGGAGGAAAATCATAGTAAAGAAACTCTACCCGAATTCGTATTCCCCTTTGCCCAAGATTCTGCAACCATTTTGTGATTTCAATGAAGAAGAGAAGCAAGTGTGTTAGTAGTTGGTGCACAGTAAAGGAGGAGCCCAGGACCAAATTCGTGGAACAGTGGTCGTCTTCATCATTGTAAGTTGCTTTAGTGAAGTTAATAATAAAGAAGTAATTTTCCTGTCCCACCATATGAGGTTTTCATTGTTTATTGCATACATGTTGATTAAATCTCTAACCCATTAATCCATAGATCAAATGCATGTGGGGTTCTTTGTTTGTCTTTTGTGAATGCAGGTCAGCCTTGGGAGGAGAGTTGCAGTCAAAAAGCGACCAAGCATGAAGAGGGATCGATACCAAACGTCGGAAATAAGGTATGTTCACTTGATCTTCTTAACTGTGTATTTGCTTAAGAATAATGGGGATTAGGTCTGGGACGATGGTAAAAAGTAGGAATCTTTAGGTCTTTTCTGCATGCATGATAAAACCCTAAGTGCTAGTCCGTAGGGGGATTTCCTACTCACAACACACTTGTAATTCTCCTGAAGTTGATGCCACCCTGTACCGTCAGTTAATTGGTAGCCTCTTATACTTGACTCATACCCATACTGATATTTCCTTTGTTGTTGGTCTTGTTTCTCGGTATATTCAAACACCCCATGAAAGCCATTGGAGAGCATCTAAAAGGATACTTCACTATGTCCATGGTACAGTTCAGTTCGAGATACGTTACAGTTAAGGGGGGACTTTATTGGTTGGTTTCACTGATTCAGATTGGGGCGACGACCCTGGTGATCAGAAGTCTATTGCAGGTTATGTTTTTAGCCTTGGTTCAGAACCTGTCACTTGGACCTGTAAGAAACAACAGGCTATTTCACTTTCTTTAGTAGAAGCAAAGTATCGAGCAACAATAAATGCAAGTCAGGAAGCCTTGTGGCTTCAACGGATCCTTTCAGAGTTTAGATTCAAGCAACATCATCCGACCAACCTTTGGTGTGACAATCAGAGTGCCATCAAGATCGCCAAAGATCCAATTCAACATCAGCGTAGCAAGCACATCGAGCTACACATGCACTTCATCAAAAAGCTCATTCATGATCAAGTTATTAAAGTGCTCTTTTTCCCTACAAAAGATCAAGTTGCAGACATTTTCACAAAGTCTCTTGCAGAAGCGAAATTTTCCAAACTTCGATCTATGTTAGGAGTTCAAGAAGTTGTCATTAAGGGGGGATAGGCTCTAATTCCTCCTTCCTACTCCTATTGTGTCAACATTGTAAATCCTTCAATCCTATCCCAAGTTGTTCTTAAAGGGGGATGTTAGGATATTTAGACACTTAGGAGTTAGTTAAGATCTACTTGGTCTAATGTGTCATTAGGTAAAAGTGTGTTTCTTAGTGTGTTTCTTTAGTATGCATTTGTAGTTAGGAAATCCGACTATCATGATATGTTCCCGACATAGAGTGATACGACGGTTCATACTCTCCTCGATCTTAGTGACCATTGATCCATGGATTAACACTCGATTGGTCCATGATCTCTATTTAAAGAGAATGAAGGGTCATTTGCCGATGATCGATTGTGAGAAACTCTCTTGTAAAATCTCCTTGTAATCTTTTTCTTTTGCATTAATAAACTGCTTTAATTGGTCGCGTTGGTTGGGGCCATGGATGTTTCTCCGTAGGGGTTTTACCACGTGAAAACATTGATGTGTTGATCTTTGATCTGGTTATGTGAGTGGTTATTGAAGGTGTTCGTCCTCTATTGGAATACCTGTGTTGTTGAACAAAGGGGATTCATCCAAAATATTTTGAGACCTATTCTTTAATATATAGTAAAAATAGGGATATTCCTTAATATCGGTGAACCCACATACTATGTCAAAAACACCATGGCAATGACACTATAGCATGGATTTGGACTAAGCACTATTTTTCTGCAGAGTATATAGCAACAATTTCAACATGTTGTCGAACAATTTGGCTATGAAGAATTTTCGAAGACTATACATTGTGATAACAACATACCATTTGAAGATAAAGATAAATATTTTTTTCATGTAAAAATGAAGCATATAGAAATTCATTATCACTTTATTAGAGATTTGATAGAGTGGAGAACAATGAGATAGTTTTTTAGATAGAAAATCATATTTGTTTCATTATACAACAATTAAGATTGGAACCTCTAAACATGAGAGGGAAAATGATGAAAAAATATTGCTTCATTGGAAGTTAAATGAAATGAAGTCAATATTTTTAAAAGTGGAGTAAATCATTCATAATCATATAATCATTTTTTTCCTGAGAAAAAAGTGTAATTTTTATTTCAGAAAGAAACCAAAGTTACATTTTGTAGATAGAAAGGAGCCTTGTATTGGTATATTATTCAGTTAGAGAAAGCCGGAAAAATCCAGCATCAGAATAATATAAAACACACATTAGAGAAAGCAGATAAAGTCCTGTAGAGAAAATAGAGGGATCGAAAGAACCCCATCACAAAACCACAAATGCAATCCCAAGAAACAGACCCAAAACCTCGCCGCGAGAAGGAAACAAGCAAAACCCCTAAGGAAGCCCCAGAAGCCGAATAAACCAGGTTAGAGCGACATACATCCTCACATAGACGGAAGAAAGTGAGGTAATAAAACCCTGAAATCCAGCACCAAAAAATTGAACACGACACCAACTCCTTGGAACCAGAAAGGAGAGGCTCTGAGTACACATGAAACACTAAATGAACCAACACCAGGAAGGATCCAAGAAAAAGGAGGAGTCAAAGGATGCAGAGGAGAGAGTCCGCCCCAAAAGAAAAACACCTGTAGTGATAGCAATGGTGGCCCAAACAATCGATACACCCACAAGAGAAAAAACAAGTCAAAGGGAGAGGACAGGAGACACAAGGGATTTCCCCGGCTTCTCCCCCCAAAACCCCACCATTGACATCAACTCATATAGAGCTATGTGCAACCAATAGATCATCCAAGAAAAGAGCCACCGAGAAAGAGTCGCACTGTACTGCTACTGTCAATGAAGAAGGAGAGGAAAGAAAGCCCAGGTAAAAGAGAAAGGTCATGCGAGGTCAAGTCACGCCACCAAGGGATTGACACAAAGAAAACCAACTCCCATCGACAAGCACAAACCAACAAAAAGTTCAAGCTTAGAAGGTTGCTAACCACATAACCCCCAATCATAATGTTATGATAGAGATCTTGAATATCACATAATCATATAATCATTATTAAAAATATTGTTTAATTTATATGGATTCAAGTTAATTTAAAGCAATTTTTTCCTATATGGCATTTTATTTTACCTCTAATTTAATTGGTATGGATTCATATTAATTTAAATATTTTTTTTTAATCTCTATACAGTGGGACGAATTTTTGGATTTTATATATATTTAGAAAGGTTTTGAAGAATAATAAGAAAACAAAAAAAACAATCTTTAATCTTTGGTGTGTGGAAATGGTTTTTCAATAGTTAATATGTTTTTTATATGATATTTAAAGAATAATAAGACAAAGGAAAAAAGGGTTTTACTCTAAACTATTTGTGTAAGCTTTATTGTGTCTCTTTAACAGTATAGTTCCAGCTACTACAGCTCATTTTTCTTTTCATGCCCAGCAAAACATAGACATGTTCCAAGCAAAGTATTTTGGATTTGCACCTAACCATCTAATCTCAGTTGCTATGGGCTTTCTTCCAATTCTTCCAATTGTTTTTATATGGTACAATGGATTTGGATTTGCAGTTCCAACGCTTGTGTATAGTACAATGGATTTGGATTTGCGTTTCCAACTAGAGGCCCTTTGGCATCCTTGTCCTTTTGTTGGAAAATGCTAGGTTTTACATGACACCCTTTTCGGAAGCATTTCAGGTAGCCCACAGATGACAAGTTAAAGGTTTTCTGGAAGTGGAGACAATAGGTAGGAATGAATAAGTCGTCTTAAAAAGGGCTGAGCAATTGTGAATGATTGAGATGTGGAGATTGACATCTGGAATTTGGCCCTGGAATTCGGCGTTTGATAAGGGATTTGGAGAAATTACGTGTGATAAACAGAGTCAAGCGTTGGCATCTTCTACACGCGGCATAAGCCTGCTAGTTTATTTAAGGATGCAATCAGCTGTAAGTACAATGGCAGATGTGCTTCACCTCCCTTGCGTGCTACGATTTGATTACTTTACACCTTGCTAGTTTCAGTAGGCGACAGAGGAAGTAGGAACGTAACTCAACCAGAAAAAGAAGGAACGTAACTCAACCAGAATCTCAATTCTCAATTCATTTCAGGTCAGTTGAAGACTCCGTATGCATCAAGCAATTTAAAAAGGATTTATTATCGCTTTCATTGATATTTGTTCTCAACATCACATCGCCCATGGTCTTTACATGGCTGTGTTTTTCTCATTAGTAGGTAACTCAGTCATCCACACGCCACCGTCCAAGCAAGTGGGTCCTGGGCTTTCACCATCCACCAGCTTTCATTCTATGTCATGCACATGGACAAGTAAATACTTGATTTTAATGCCTGCCTTGGCTATGAGCAAGATCCTATATAAACCAACCCTCCTATATTTCACTGATCTGATCCTGTATAAACCCTGCCATCTTTCCCTGATCTATTCTCCCTTATATACTATCCTTCAAGCAATTATTTGAGCATCTTCTTCTTCAGTTCAATATGCTCGCTCACTAGTCTGTAATATCTTGCAATATCAATATACCCAGTAAGCCAGAAGTAGAATCAGAATGGCCATAGTTCAGTTTCAAAGTGCAGGTCATAAACCTGGAATGAGGAAACAGTTGTGGAATATGTTTAGGATCGCCCTTTTTATGATAAAAAGAGGTGTTGTAAAGCAGCACAAAATATTACAAGATTTCCACGTGATGATGAAGAAAGGAAAAACGTTGGGGAAGAACTTGGCCGGAAGTTTAAGATTTCATCACAATTCCAAATCTTCCAATTCATTTGGTCGCAGAGACTACGAATTCTCGTGCAGCAGCAGCCCTGCAAGACCATCTTTTCATTTCACAAGGAAAAGGCAGTTGCATCACTATTTCACTGACATTGCTCTGCCATGCATCCACCCGCATTCTTGTCAAGGAGAAGAGCTGCGAGAAATGAGCGATTGGAGCAAGAGACATTCTGCATTTTTGCAGTTGGATTACAATATTAACGAGTACACAACGAGAGACAACCTTGAAGCTTCCGACTTTCCACAAAATGAAGAGCCCTCATGCATAAGTGTTGACGAGTGGATGGAGAGTAGTGAGGATCAAGAGTGGATGCAAGAACTAGTACCTGATTATTCATCAAGGTGCGCTTCTGCTCATGAAGAAGCTGACATCCATGAGCAAGTGGAAGTGGACAGATTAGCAGAGGAGTTCATTTCCAGGTTCTACAATGAAATCAAATTGCAAAGACAGTCTTCTCTTACTCAGTACCAGGAGATGCTTGCAAGAGGTACTGATTGAGTACTAGTTAAGAATCAAACAAAAATCAAATGCACTTGGACTGGATATTCGCCTGTGGGAGGAACTAGGTTGTACTTCGTGAGCTGTGGAGAGATTTTCATATATTTATGTATGTGAAATGTTTTAACTTTGATTTATTAAACAATGAAAAAATTGTAGTTTTTTGAATCCCAAGATTATGAGGAATAGATTGAAAGTTAGCATGAATCTATCCTTGTTTATTAAATTCTATATCATATCATGTTACTGTTACTTCAATGTATTGAATTCCATACTATCCTATTTTATTTTATTGAATTTCCGTTACAGTTGATTTGTTATAGGTTGAGATTTTATCATTAAGTTTTTTTTGTGGGATAAGGGATCTTCTTTTGCTCAGCAATTTGACTGGTAAAGTCTATAAAGTATACATACCCTATTCCCTCTAGATTTGAACTTGTGACCTCTTAAAAAGAGCACGTTCTTAACCATTAATCCCACTCAAACTGTAACTTTATATACAGTAATTTAGTGATGAAGACAAAATACCATAAATAAAAAACCATTCAAAATCAAAATTTATTAACTTCTATCTCATATGATATGATGTTAATTCTCATATAATGTTAATTCAATATATTGAATTTCATACCATTTTACTCTATTTAATTCCATTTCAATTCATGTTTGGTTTTATCATTAAAATTTTAATATTTTATATATAATAGTTTAGAAATTTTATAAATAGTATTTAATTCCATTTCAATTCATGTTTGGTTTTATCATTAAAATTTTAATATTTTATATATAATAGTTTAGAAATTTTATAAATAGTATTTAGTGATTGAGAAAAAATATTATAAATAAATTTAAACAATTCAAATTTTGATATATATTTTTAATACTTAAAATAAAGTACATGATTTTTTACATTAATTTCTCTATATCATTAAAAATTTTAACACAAATTAATTTATAATATTTAGTGATTAGGATAAATTACTATAAATAAACTTAAACAATTCAAATTTTGATATATATTTTTAATATTTAAAATAAAATATTTGATTTTTTACATTAATTTTTCTACAACCTTAAAAATCTTAACACATGTTAATCTTTAGTATTTAGTGATTAGGACAAAATACTATAAATAAATTTAAACCATTTAAATTTTAATATATTTTTTTAATACTTAAATTTTGATATATATTTTTAATACTTAAAATAAAATATTTAATTTTTTACATTAATTTCTCTACATCATTAAAAAAAAAAAATAACACATATTAATCAAACTAATTTTCAAACAAAATAATTAGAACTTCTATGTACTAAATTACATGTAAGGTCGAGGAGCAAATGAGTTTTGTTAGCACTATATTTCAAATGGTTCTATATTGCTGTCTATATTTCATAGATACAATGCAGAGGGCATGGGTAAATTCAATGTACCTTCATAATACACCTGGATTCTCAGGTTGTAATGGGGCAGTCACCATTCCCTTGAGATATATCATATTCATAATACACCTGGATTCTCAGGTTGTAATGGGGCAGTCACCATTCCCTTGAGATATATCATATATCGGAGATGAAATCTCTTTTAGTTTATAGAATTTATGTAAAAACATTTTAGTTTTTTTTTTAAAAGTATATGATTGGTTATTTTTCTAATTTAGATTTTTGTTGAGATTGAGAAGTACAAAACAAGGTTAGTGGCAAGAGAGTTCTTCGAAAAAAGAATGGATTATGAAGAAATCTTTGCACTTGTTATTAAATATACACCTATCAGGGTAATTATATTTATTTCCTTAGAAATGAAGTGGAGAATATACATGTATTAAAGTAGTTATATCTATTCCCTAAAAATAAAGTGGAGATTCATCGCATGGATGTGAAGATTACCTTTTCAATAAAAAAAAAATTAAAAATTAAGGAAGAAGTACCACGAGATTTAATAAATGAATGTGAAGATTGCCTTCTCAATGAGATGAGTGATTAAGGAAGAAGTATACCAAAGAGATTCAATAGATAGATGTGAAGATTGCCTTCTCAATGAAATGGTGATTAAGGAAAAAATATACCAAAGAGATTCAATAGATGGATGTGAAAATTGCCTTCTCAATGGGGTGATTAAGGAAGAAGTATATATTAATCCGTGTCACCACGAGATTCAATGCACCTTTATAAATTATATGATACACCTGGCTTCTCGACGAGATTCAATGCACCTTTATAAATTATATGATACACCTGGCTTCTTGGTTTGGAATGGGACAGTCACAGTTTGCTTCTTCTATCAGATATATCGTATGTCGGAGATGGAAGCTTTTTAGTTTATAGAATTTATGTAAAAACATACAGATGTATATGATCAGTTGTTTTTTTAATCCAGAATTCTCTTTATTTAAATCTTGTGTCACCATGAGTTTCGTCAGGTGATGGGCTTCTCGTATTGTGGAAACATAAAATAACAAGGCCGAAGGTTGAACTGCATAGATAATAGAGAAAATGAGTAATAATTCGAATTTCAATATGATAAATCATAAAAATGAATAAAGAGTACGTTGGATCTCTGTTTAGCGCCACGCAAATAATGGGAGGTCTTGTCGTATCTTGATGCCAGGGAGGATGACGTTGAGAATGGCACCGTTTCCACGCCGTACTTCACATGAAACCTGCGCTGTTCACGTCATCTTCATTTTTAGCAAGTCAGTGCGATTTGCGCCCAAAAAATATACAATATTAGACACGTACATTTACCTGTTTGGGCGAGGTCGGCGTGTTTTATTGTCGTTCATTAGAGTGACGAAGTATGAGATTATGATTGATCTATTCTAATGTCCCATAAGTGTCGTTGGACCTAGTTGGAGCGTGTGGCAAAATCTTTCCATTAAAATTTTATAATGCATATATATCAATTTCATGTTGAGTAGAGAAGAAATTGTATGTCTTCTTCATACTCAATACATGTTTTAATTATAATTTTTTTTACTTAAGTGTTTAATATATATAATTAACTAATGTTTTTTAAGGTTAATTAATGTGTTAATTTTGTATTAAGTATTAAAGGAATCATACATATGTTTTACATGGAGAAGTAGTAAACACTTATCCCCAAAATAATATTTTTTTATTTTTAAAATTACTATATTTCTATATAAAGTTGATAGAAAATTATTTTACTTAGTAATGAAGACAATCATCATTGGCTATTATGTATCAATGTACTCATCATTATTGAAAACCACACAAGTTATTCAAGGATAACCAAGCTAGGTGGTCCATAAGGGGACAAGCTTTCACTCCTATCAAGTTCCTATGGGTTTTGGGCCATTAACTTATTTTCTTAGGTCAAAGAAAGTTAAGGTCTTAGCCAAACAAAAATAGTTTTAAGTAATATTCCAAAACACATAACCCTTTAATTTTGTAAACATATTTTTAAAGATTTATTTACCTTGAAAAATATCAAATTAATCTTACACACAACCGACTAAATCTATTGGTTCATAAAGTTGACAAGAGAGAAGTTACATCTGAAAAGATTAAGCAGAGACAAAATTATGCAACACACTACACTATTGATGTGTATTCTATTAATATGAACACTCTTGTAACTATAAACTAACTAATTAACTAGTGAAGGATGTAATTATTTATTTTCCTTAACACTCCCCCTTAATTACACTCGATAAAAACTCATTATCACCAACGTCAACATCCAATGCAATAAACTTTGCACTTCCCCTTAAACAAAACTTGGTCCTAACCACCTCTGAGATTAATATCTCACATTTCCCATGTTAATTGAAGATTCAAATTCTCCGATACAATCATCAGGTTAGCATATGAGTAGACACCCTTGTATCTACCAAAGTGGACTTAATACCACACCTCAAGCTCCTCGAAACTAGGGATAGTTGTGATGTATCATGGCCAACGCTTCATACTGCTCGAAACCAAGGATACATGTTACATGATCACATACTGACCTATGTAGGTTTGATTCAGGGCTTACTGAACATGGGGAACAAAGCTTTCCTATAGCAAAGCACACAACTTCTTACAAATGGGACCTAAAAACTTACTGGAGTGTCTACACTCTTTCTTAATGTCTCCACCCATATTTATTCTTCGCGACTTTCTTCTTTGTGTCTTTTTGGTTTCCTTTCTTTTCGGAGGTGAGGTTTTTCTACATGCAGTTTTTACTACTCAATAATGCGGAAACATTGTCCATAAAATGGCTCAGCATAAAGGAAATACTTTTGTTTTGCAACTTCTTCTCCCTGAAACACTCTACTTCTATCTTGCAGACTAGTCGCTCCATGACGACTCTTCTTCATCTATTAGCTTTGTTGACCAGACTGAAATCTACTTCTTCGGTTCACTGAACTTGCTTCACTCTTTGCAACTTTCTTTATAAATTCCAAAATAAATTTCACACCATGTTTTTTCCTCTTGAATTTACCATTGTCTTAGATTTCCATATTCTCCTTCTCCAAGCGACCCTTCTTCATGGTGCTCCACTACATGCAATGTTCTTTTATGTCCGCAATTCCTTTTGGGATTCTTCAGAGGATAATAAACGTATCCATCGACCTCTTGTTGACAATTCAGCGACCGGCTTTTACTGTCCACGATTTTCTGTTAAGCCACAATCTTCTCCTGCATTTCTCTTGGGGCAATTATGATAGCTCGTGGCTCCCGACTTTCCTCGGGATTTTCCATATCCCTGAGAGTCTCAATCTTATAGCGAACAACTGCTCTACTCTACTATGCACTATGCAACGACAATTCTAACAACGATTCATCTTCTCTAAAATGGAGTGATTTCCATATTCCCCTTCATTTTTTCACTTCTTTTTATATTAAAAATAAAATAAATTACTTCAATAAGTTATTTAGTTACCAACTTATGTAACTGTAAATTAACTAATTAACTAGTGAAAGATGTAATTAGGTATTTTCCTTAACAACATCTCAATAGAATTAAGTAAACTGATCCATCCCTAGGGGGACAACATGGGATATACTGGGTCGCTTAACTCTACTGTGTTTCCTTCCGCCTGCTAGGAATATCGTCCGGCCATTTTCGAGAATTTGTATACAAAGTGCGCTTGAAAAATGTTATTGTCAACTATTTCCATAGAAATTTCCATTTTTTATTGTAAATTTTTCCCATAGAAGTTTCCATTGTTTAGTGTAAATTTTTCCCCTGAATACTCTGCATTTTTCTTTACATTTTCCATGGAGTCTTTGTAATCACATTGAAATTTCTACGCCTAATATTGCTCTCAGCACTGATGGGTTTTACTGAAGCCTTGGAGCAAATGGTAGACCACAAACTTAAAATCTTACGGGTATCTTACTGGTTGTTTGTGACCCATGTTTACCTCGATGGTTTTTATTAAAAAACAATTTTTATGGGATTTTGTCAAAATTTCGGACTGTAGAGTCGTGAACACGAAGCTGGCGCCACTATTAACTAACACTTATAAAGAAACACTTATAAAGAGCATTGCTCAGTATTAACTAATTCGTGTAACTATGTAATCTATTCATGATCAGTTTGTATAACTGAGTGATAGATGTTATATATACCAGCATACCCATAGAGGTGGGAGTACAATATGAGTGCAAGTGTGTGCAAGGTGTGTATAGAGCAAAATGTGTATGAAGAGAGGATGGTTATATGACTGGGTTGGCTATTATAATTCTTTCTTGAATAAAGAGAATACAGATTATCATTACTCATAATTTTTTCTAATTTCCACATAAATCACTGTATCGATTGTGTAATTACTGTTCTTGATTTTATGCATTTTAATCTTGCTTTTTGATACTATGTTTACTTCAGCTGCCCAACAATTAATTATGTGAATTGTTCTTATTTTTAAAACCTAAATCATAAACCTTCACCAATATTGATGTAGATCCGTTCATGAGCTTACTTATACTTAAAGGAGACCTCTTTGCTCAATATCATACAGTTTTAGTTTCAAATGGTCGCAATAATAACGATAGAGATTGAACCCAGTAGTGCCTTGAGCACTGCGAATGACCACGTAATATCTTGTTACGGGATGTCGAACTTGGTTTCTTCTTACTACGAGGCTATCTGTTGTTATCGGGCAGCATCGCAATAGGTAAATCACAACGACCGCAAGCCGACCCAAATTTGTGAAGAGGACGTGACTGAGAGATTGGGTTGCAACATTCCACGTGTATGAATAAAAAAACCTAATTCTGAAGTCATGAAAGATGGTAAGAAAAATCTTTGGTAAAGGGAGGATGCGAATCCTCTGAAGAATTTTAAGCGGGTTGTACTTCCTCTGTAGTTGTTAATAATACAGTTTGTCTTTTCCTCTCTTTCATTATGTTAGATGGTTCAGTTTATTTTTAAATTAAACTTTAAACGAACTAATCCATTGACTATTTCCAAAGTTATTTATGGTGATGGCGATGAAATTAAAAAGATTGTAGGGTTGTGACCGAAATGAAAGAAAACGATGTGAAAGTAAAATGCTATTTGATAGTATTTTTGGCAGCCATGATTAACTCAAAGTTTGTAAATTCAACGTACCAGGCTACATGCAAGCCCCAGGTTCAAACGGGTTTTGTTAACTCAAGTTCAAATCGGCCTGTGTCGCTGTCTATATTTCATAAATGCATTTCAGGAGAGAGACATTTTGCTTTCTGCTAAAGCGCTCTCTCTGCTCTTTTACAAGGGAGGGGTCGAATAGAAGTTCTTTTCGTTTATACAAAAAAATATAATAGTCTATTTATAGCATCAGTTGTTTTTCTATGTAATGCAAGCTTCCTGTTTATAGAAATCTTGCGTCACCACGAGTTTAGAGTCCAGGTGATGGCCTTCTCCAACAGTGCAAATATAAAAGAATGGGGCCGAGCTGTGGAGAAAGCGGCTAGTAATACGAGTTTCGATTCGATAGAACTTGGAAGTGAAAGAAAGAAAGAAAGAAAGTATTTTTAACGTCTAAGAGGCTAAAAATAGCTTATGGGACAGATTGTTTTTCCATCTGGCTTTTGCATT